>VXAC01005917.1:245608-299674 GCA_013399225.1 Rhipidura dahli | reverse complement strand
TTTTTTTTTTTTTTGTTTTAGATGACATTAATTTGTCTTTCTGTTAATCTTAGAAAGCCTTATAAATTTAGTGCCCCATTTCTAGTACATTGGACTGACATTTTACATGCTCAGATATGGCAATCTATTATTGCAGGGGTGAACAGTGGGACACATAAATCAATTTATAATGAGGGTAAACCTGTGTATGAAAGAAATAGTTGAAATCTTTTAAAGCTATTGATATAACAGTAATATTAGTAGTCAGTTTTCTTTCCTAACCTGGAGTAGCCTCTAATATACCTTCATGGAAAAAATGACTTAATTTTATGCAATGTAGTCAACTGTCAAATAATTAATTTAAAATTCAGATCGGAGGGGAGATACAAAATCACAAAATCTGTAGACTCATATGGAGTCCTCTTCACTTTCACACTGTTGGAGTGCTTTTTGATAAAGAAGAAAGAGGATGGGGTAGCAGCTAGATGTCTGGAACTGATCCACAGTTCATTGAATTAAATTGAAATTTTTTTCATTAACTTTTATCATCCTTGGATTGAACTGGTGTGCATATGATTTAATTAGTAGTAAGCTCAGGAAATGCTGGGATGTTGGCTTTTCTAGTTCCTTACCTACTGAGATGGTAATTACATAAACCAATATATTTGTGTATCTATGATACGGCAAATGCAGAAGTACCCACAGTTGGCTTTCCTAGTGGTGGGCCTGCATTTTAAAGAGATATTTTATGGTAAACCTCTTTTTCTTTCTTGCTAATGATAAGATCAAATCTGATCATCTTTCATTATACATAAACCAGATCTGTTTCTATGTCATTGAAAATATTTTTATGCTGGAAAAGGGAGCAAATTGTAACTTTATTGTATGTCTAATTTTGAAATACATTAACCCCCCCCATTTTGTATTTAACATTAAGGGTTAAAAATGCAAATTTTTGATAGGTTCTCTTTGCTTCAGAGCAATAAGGAGGTTCTCTAATATCAAATGTTAAATTATCCAGTGGAGTTTGTTTTTATCATGGATAAGATTGAAGGTATCTCTATTAATGCTGTAATGTTATTTCATTTGGAATTATGTCAAGCAGTGCAGCTTCGTGTTGGGATACCTTTATATTTGTGCAAGTTTGAGAAGCAACCACAGAAAACTTCTCTGCTAAGGGCAAGTTTGTAGGCAAAGCTTTTGGACGGTCATAGTTCAGAATGGCTGAATTTCTCATTTGAAGCATTTGAAATATTTTGACCCTGAACCAGGTTTCTATCACCTTATTCATTCCTGTATTGTTCATTATTAGGTGGGCTGCCTCAGTGCCTTACCTGGGTCAGTTGGTGAAGTTGAGGTACTGCTTGGGGCAAGGGAGGGAGGGTGGTGGGAATCAGCTCTGGGTGTTCACACTGGACACAGAGATTCCACGTAGTTGTGTCCTGTTTGCATTGGCAGACCCTGTTGTGAGTGTGAATGACTTACAGTCTAAAAGTTTATGAAAGCTACCAAGCTTCTTATTTGGTAGTAGCATAAATAGGAATAGTAGGTATAAAAATCAAGGGAGAAGGGCTTATAAGCTACCACTACACTTTCTCAGTGTATCAGTTGTGTAACTAGCTGTAAATCTGTCACGTGGGTTTGCTTATACTTTTGGTAGTTTGCACCCAGTTTTTAGCACAGTAAGTAAGATTTCTCTAAGGTGTCAGCTACATACCTGTCAGTGAGAACTAACCTGAAAAAATTAGGTCTGTGTCAAAAAATATTAAAAGGAGCCTTGATTTTTTTTTCTCAAGGGCATTTAAGAGTTAGTGAAGCAACATTAAATGCTATACCAACAAGATGCTGAGGTTTTAGGTAGCATTTTCTCTACTGCTTTACAGGAAAACGTTTTATAGCAACTGCAACATAACAGAACATAGGCACCTTTTGAGGCAGCCATTATCTTTTCAAATAAGCATGACCTATGCTTAGGCCATGCTGATGCGTTACTGTGTATCATCTGCAATGATTTTTGAGTGTATTACAGAATTATTTGTATGCTTGAGGGAGTGATCCAGAGAACAGAAAAGGAATTAAGTAGGTGATCTAAGTATTTATTTGTTTTATGTGTTTCTAGCTGCTGATTGATGAGCTTATAATGCTACTTCTGCATTTGCAATTGAGAAGGGATGTTGGTAAGCAAATGGTTTTTCTCATTTGCCTTTGTTTCTCTAAAAATGAGTAATTCCTTTTAGAAAGAGAACAGTATTTTTAAGGTACAAATCTGAGAAACAGGTGAATGAAAATGTATACACAATCTACTGTTTCAGTGTCAAACAGAATTAAAAGCAGAAAAATATTGTTTATTATATTACCTAATGTATTGTGAAGCAAGACATCCTATCTTGCTTGTTATATATTTTGAGACAGCATAGTTAAAACATCAAGATATTATTGTACAAGCTGGGAAAACTTTTCTTACTCTGTCACAAACCTTCTGTTTGATGACAGCCACAAGAATTTCTAGGATATAATTTAAAAATTTCTAGGATATAATTAAAAAGAGGTTGTCTGACCTCTACTGATTAGGAATTCGGATTAGGTTTCTTGTGCTTGAATATGTCAGTTTGTCAATTTCTCTGGTTCTGAAATAGCTTATTGTTTCATTGTGTTTTTCTGTGTGTTTCTACTGTTTCAAAAACACCGTCGTCATTGCTGTCACACCTCCCGATACTTTTGAAAAAACAGACCCTTAAAAAGCAATGACTCCCTGTCTTCTGCCCAGGATCACCCATACTGAAATGTGCAGCTTGTGTTGCACAGCCCCCCTTCTCACGTATGGTTTGACTCTACAAAGTCTCTCCAGCAATCCCTGCTCATCTACAGTGAGATGCAGTGGCAGCTTGTTTCAGATTTCTGGTTGTTAATCTGTTCACACTTAAATGTGTTGCAGCCCAGTGAGAGCAGGGAGTATCCTGGACGAATGATATGAAAGAAGCAAAGTGGATGTATGTAAGTGTAAGCTGCCCCCAGAGTGGCAGATTGCTTTAGCAATGACCTTTATCGGTGAGAATTGACTAAAGTTGTATCATTTTTGAAAACCAGAGGGCTGCTTTCACTTAAGCTGTTGCTGGGTGCTATGTTTTGCCATCACTTTTTGAAGACTCTGTTAGGTTGAGTTTAATACTTTTCTTAAAAATTCCAGGTTTTAAGCATAAAGACCTAAGAAAATTATGTCTGCGAGATGGTTTTTGTGCCTCTGCCGTACGCCCTTTTTTCCACTTCAGTTAAATTTCATACGGAAAGTCTTGGCCACCAGAGACAGCAAGGTACAGGTGGTGTATGAGAATAAAGGGCTTAATGAAGGAGAGAAACCCTATAAATTCCTCAGCCAAAGTAGAGGTAGCAGGATGAATTTGTCCCTTACCACTGAATCTGCAAACTAACTTTGCCTCCAAACACAGAGAAAATAAACTTCTGCTGGTTCTGCTGCTTGCGAAAGAAAGCTTACTGTAAACCAGAGGATGAGTTATGTTCTGCTGGCTGGCACATTTTACAGAAGAGGAGAATAGAACTGTGCTATCTGAAATATTTTAAAAGAACTGAGAATGGATGCTTTAAGAGGAAACATTGCATGTGTTGTCTTTTAGACTTTTAGAAGAATAGTGTGTCTACAGGAGAGAGCTTGAGACAAATGATGCTGTTTTTCACAGTCTCTGAGATGATTAGGAAATATTGGATCGTAATAGAAGTTATAATCAACTGTAAATGTAAACTGTTAGATTGCTGCAGAGGAAGGAGGCTGCTTAGACACTAAACCTTACAGTAACACATCTACTTCTTTAAAGCTTATTTCCATCATCCGGAAAAGTACACACAATAGCTCGTCATAAACCCATCAATTTTTCTGCATTAATTAACATCTCCACTTGTGATATATGACATCTGAAATGAATTATTTTAAAATGAAAGCTCTCCCAATTTTGTGGTATGACACCCCCCTTTCCACAACTAAATTCTGAATTACAAATATTCCAGAGGTTTCAAATGTAAATCCATAACTGTGAACAATAATTTTAAAAAGAGTTGGAGAAATCAGTTAGTATTTCACTTTTGTCATGTTGGTAGCCAGATGCAAAAAGCAAAGAAAAGGTAGGACATTTTTAGTACATCACGTACTACAGGTCAGGTGTAGACAAAGTAGATAGAAGTAAATAGCAAGTGCAATTTCTAAGACCTAAGAAGTGGGTGTATAAGTGTGAGATTTCTTTTTGTGTGACTTGTGAACCTTTAATCTTTCCCAAGTTTTGCGCATATAGTATCTGCCCATTTTCCATTTTTGAAAACATCAGTTAGGCCAGCTCTAGGTTTGCTTTTGTCTGTTAGCAAGCAGTTTTTTTGTGTGAGTCTCTCTGTATGAAGAACTCATGGTGGGGAAAGCACTAAATCCAAATGAGCCATCATGAGGTTTCCCAGAGAAGTTGTGGAAACTCTTGCTGAAGACTTTCAAACCCAACTAGGTAAATCCCTGACTTAAAGCAGTGACCTGCTTTGGACAGGGTGCTGAACTAGACCACCTCCAGTGGTCTCTTTGAAGCGCACTTATTCTATGATCCTGTAGTTCTGTGAGGATTGTATTAATTTCTAAAGGAGATTGATCTGGGGGCTATCTTTAAAAGTCCTCCCTAAGCTTAGTTCTGGGACCATCCATCTCTTACTACCATTAGACTTTGCTTTCCTTGTGGGCAGTTTTGCTCCTCAGTATTTGCCATGAGAAGTTAGAAAATGGGAGATAGACCTTCATCATAACTGATGCATTAATTCTCTGCAGACCTTGTAACTGAGATTTTAGGCAAGGTTGTGCATGTTGAGAGTGTTTTTGATGGGGAGGGGAATTCTAGTTGTTAAGCCATTGAGTTCTTTGTATCAGGATCATATTATCTTGGAGCTCATACTGCTTTCTGAGATGACTAAGTTGGAATTTCTGAACCAAAAGAGAGGGCTTATGCATCTTGAAAGCAAAGTTCAGCACAAACTCTTTTCCTTGTAATGCTCATTTGTTCAGCCCTGCAATTTTGCAAGGGTGCTTAAAACTTCATTTCTCCAATCTTCCATTGGTACTGAGAAGCTGCTCCTTTGTGGTACCTGTCTCCAGTGAGAGGTAAACAGTAGTTAATTACCCAGTTTGAGAACTGGATAGCAGCTTTTTCCATTCCAGGGGAAATTACTGCAATTCCAAAACATGGTGGAGAAATGCAGCCCTCACTATATTTTCTGTATCTGTCAAAGTTCTTTTGAGCTGTGAGAATATTCCAATCTATGCTTCAACAGTTAGTAGAGTGAGCCATCTGATGCAAATTGATTGCTTGAGCATTATAGTACATGAAAAAATCCTCTGTGCAACTTGAAGTGTTTTAACAGAGGAGGATGTATTTTGCAGTCCACGTTCCCCATGTGCACACATGCAGAAAACACACAAAGACATGACCTCCCCGCCCCAGCACTGTGGCCAAACCATCTGCCTTTTGGGGTTCATGCCTCAGGTGTGCATGGTCAAGCCAGAATCTGTACTTAGGTGATCTTGGACTGTTCCTGAAAGTACTTTGGTTTTAAAAAGAATGTTAATGATTTCAAATTGAATTGTTTTCCATTCCTTGAAATATGAGATGCTTTATAAAAAATAAAATAAAAAGCTAGTGGAATTTCTTGAGGCAAAGCAAATATAGGTAATACATTTACATTGTGAAATCATATCTTACTATAAATCACTCTTAAAATGTAGTATCACTAGAACCAAAGATAAGCACCCATCAAACTGTACCCGTTCAGAGCATCACTGATGATACTATATAAAGATATCCTCACCAGATGTGAATACAAAATTCTTAGCAAACTGTGGTTATACTTCCTACTGATGGTTGCTATTAGGGGTTCCCTTCTGATGACACATCTAGCACCTTCTGATATTTATAATCTGTGATTTGCATTTGGAACTAAGCTTTTACCCTCATAGCAAGACAGAGCATAAACAGAGCGAGATGTGAAGCGGCATTTCTGTAGAAAGCTGTTTGTGATATTTCTTGAGAGTTCCCTGTTGATCCCAAAATAAATTTCTAGATAGAAATATACCACAGCCTGGGAGATGAATGTGCATCAGGCACTGATGGCTGCTGTGTAACGCAAATTATGTCTTACAGTTATCATAATCCCTTCTTATATAAGGTAATAAATAATAATAAGTACTTTAAAAATCTGATTCTTGAATATTCGGGGCTAAAGGGTCTCGGCTGACCAAGGGTCGGCTGCTTCTTGCAACAAGAGAGCTCTCTGCCATTGCTTAGTAGTAACAGAATATCTTACAAGTGGCATCAAAAACCTGAAAACCTCCTTTTATTGCTTTCTCTAGGTGCTACAGAAAAAGTTGTTGGATTCTCTTTATGACTTCGCTTTCTTTTCACTATTGCAAGAAAAAAATGCTCAATTTATTTTGTCAATGAAATGCCAAGTGTTCCAAGATGAGATTACCTCAACAGAGGAATGTACAACCTTTACTACAACAAACAACTTTACCCAGATGACTTTTTTGCTGACAATAATTAAGGATATCTAGGTAGCTGAAAACTCTCATCTACTGTGCACCAAGAGCATCTGGTTTGTTTTGTGGATTTGTTTGCTTTGCTCACAGAAGTTTCTTAATTTTCCAAGACAGCCAGGAAAACCAGCAGAATCATTTAAGCAAAACTCCCCCTAGCATACTGCAATAAGGCCAAAAAATTAGATTCACACCCTTAGAGTAGATACACAGCTAAAAGCAAAACCAAATCCTTTTGATTCAGCAGACACAATTTGGTTTCTGGTATAATATGACAAAGAACAGATGATAGCAGGCTTGTTGGACTTTGCCAGAGTTAGGACTGTTGTCCTAGAAAAACTCTGATATTCCTGACCTAGAGTGGGAAATGAAGTAACCTGGTGCCAGCGTTGGGAAAGATTTCATGCATTTAATTTGTTCTTCCAGTGTGGCTAAAATAATTCCACTTCACAGGTCCACTTCCTTAGGAAGGAATTTTTTTAAGCAGGTAGATACCATATTTTTAAAGCCTTTTTTTTTTTGCAAACACCTCTGTTTGTCAGTAGAAAGAAGCCAAAATGAATTTATTAAAAAGATTCAGTGGTACACAACAAAACTGAGATTTTACACTTACTGTGTTGTTGATTACCCATTGATAGCTCTGTTTATATGAAAGTAAGACCATATTCTAGCTACTGGGCCTTCAGCCTCTGATGCAGATATTTAAATTAGAATGAATCCGTCTGCTGCTTGTACTTCTATAAGTTATGGTTTCCAGAAGTGTCATTTTTATGGGTGGGCAAGTTAGCAAGTTTTATTTTCTGTGACCATTACTCAGTCTGGTAACCTGGGTGGAGAGGCAAGGGAAGAAAATCTCTGCTTTTGCCATATAATGAGCAGATACCAAATAATTCTGGATGCGTTCAAGATAAAATCTGTTAAACAACTCTGGAACAATTTAATGTCCTATGTGTAATAAATTTTCATGTTGAAGAGGAATCATAAAAGATCAAAAGCTGAACCTGCTTCCCCTGAGACAAATAGAAATTTGTTAGTTCCTAGGGAGATTTTTGAGCCTAAATTCTACAATCCTGAAATATTTTCAAGTCTGGGTAGAGTAATCCTTACTAACTAGCTGATTTTTTAAAAAAAATTATTAAACTTAGTGGGGTTTTTCTGTTTTGTGTATTTTTTTTTTTTTTTTAAATGCAGGCTTTTAGCAAAGTGAAAGGTTTTCAAAAATTGAAGTTTAGGAATATATCTGGTTAGGTGATTACAATTTTTTCTAAAATATATTTCAGTGTTATACATGCTAGAGGCAGGATGCTATGCTCTGGGAGGTCCCCAGAACATCATTATAAAAAGGATACGGAATGGTGTCAGTGGGCTGTGTAACTGTGGATCGATGATACCTATTACGGGCATGCTTTTTCTTATAATGAGTTTCTTGCTTGATAAAATGAGCATATATGTTGTTAAATGAGGATATATGTCGTATCTTTAAAGAATTTTTTGTACCTTTCTCAAAGATCAGGAGAAGGCTGTTGCACCAGTTGCCTCAGTTCATTCCTGTAGCATGGGCAAAATCTGTCTGCCTTGAGTTGAAACCTAGGTGCTTTAAAAATAAGATGCAGTCAGCAAAAGGAGGGAATAGAAGGAATATTTTGCTATTAACATAGAATGATTAACATTATAAAAGCTTTAAATTTCATCCTGGCTAATTTTTATAGCAGAAATTAAAACTTAAGCATGTCCATTTTGCATCCAAATTTTCAGTGATTCAGGCTTTGCTTCAAGTGTTTCATAAAAATACTTATTTAAAAACCCAAAGCAGCTGTTTTTGTTGGACTAGAAAGGGAATGTCATGTGGAAAATGCTGCAGTTAAAATCCTGTAACTTGACCTTGAAAGTTTATTTTCTTTGGTGGAAGGCTTTGTTCGTTTGGATTTAAACTGAGCCTTCTGTTTGGTTTTGTATCTGAGAACTCCTGCTCTTATTATTTCAAAAAGCATGGGCCAGTTCATAGGTGAACAAAATCATGTTGGTGGGTTTATTACTTAACTGTGTGTTTGTGCTAAGGCAGGGAGTAGAAAGCAGGGGAAATAATGTGCATGGCTATACTACTTGGTAAAGGTGCTTGAGTCTATAGGAACGAGTCCATAGGAACCAGTGCAGTATCTGCTGGCTTCATTTTGGTGAAGTGCTGTTTGGAACTATGAAGAAACTGACCCCATGTGTACAGACATTTGCAGAACTCTGGCCTGTGTGGTTCATGTTTGCTCACATTTTGTGATCTCTGTCACCTCAGAAGTGTTTTCTGTTGTGTTCTCCTTTCTCTTCATACATGTTTGTATATACATACTTTCATTCTGTTGTATTTTTTTCCATATGAAAGCCAAAATTTAAGGCAAAACTATTTATGCAAAACATTTTCAAAGATGGTAGTAGCTGTATATAGCCTGTATACAGTGACCTGTCCTGTTCTGGATAATCTTGTGTGAATCCAGATGGTTTTATGTGATTCAGTTGCTTATATTGAGGTGGTAGAATTTAAGAGATTAAACAGACATGGGTATTTTCCAGCTGTGTATGTCATCTATGAAAAATAAATGCACCACAGAATCAAAAGTCCAGCTTGGAAGTGTCTCAGTTTCAGCAAGCTCGAATTTCTGTTCCATACTCCTACGCCTTCATTACATAAGCAGTGGTTGGAGTTGATAAAGGCTATGCTAAAGAAGAGGCATTTTGCTTTCAAACTCATGAAGGCAAACCCATCTGCCTGCTTTAGTCTTCTCTTCCACGCCGCTTCTTTCTGTAACAGTACGTCAGGAGACCTGAGCATTCTTCATTTTACCTGCAGCCGTGCCTGACCTCCTTTCTCAATCTGCACTTAGAATCTGCAGAATGGTTACTCTTTGCCATTTCAGGAGGCCAGCAGAGGAGGTAAACTCATCTTGTACCACGGTTCTTGAAGTTCTTTTTGAATAGGGATACCTTCTGCTGCTGTTACCTCCAGAGGCGTACTGACTCTCCAGACTTTGAAGTGACCTCTCATTTAGCTTTTTGCTGTCGGTCCATTCAGTTGGTCAGAGATACCTTTCTGAAGACATTTTGAAAGCGGTGATAATTGCAGAGCTTTTGCTTGTTTGAAAGGAGGTTATTGGAACTTTCTGTTTTCATGATTTCTTACAGCTACTGATTTGCCCCATGCTTCCAAGGGTCATCTTAAAGCATTATTGTGTTCTCAGTAAATAGTTGTTAAGCAAACAGTTCTGCTGAAAACATGTGAGTAGTGCTGAGGGAATTATATTCTTTTGTATTTTTTCTAGTAAGGGTTATTTATTAGGCTGAGCAGATGGGTACTATTCATTTTTGGCATTCATTGATAAGCTTGCTACCTCTCCAGGTGGCTCTACAAAAATGATAATACTGTGGCACTGCTCCCATTTTATTTTTATTTCTCTCAGGCTAGTTAGTCACCTGTCTCTGTTCTCCTCATTTAGAGCCATCTGCTGGATTTTTTGTTTCTGTTTTTTTGATTGTTCTCTGTTCTAAAGTCACCAAGGGATGTCCAATAGGGGCTGATGCAAAGTCTTTGTGTGCATGCTGAGTGTTGGACTCACAGATATCTTCTTTTTGTCATCTTCCCTGCAGCCAGTTTGCAAGGTTTATTTTCCCCAGCCTGTCCTTACGAAGTAATCCATGCAACACTGAGTTACTAGTGGACTGTTTTACCACTTTGATGGTTAATATAGGGGTTCTCTTACTTTTTTTTCTGTTGCAATACTAAAAGAACGAAGAACTATTGAGAATCCATCCTCTATTGCATTTGTTATCACAAGAGAGCAGAAGAACATAAATTTGGCGCACAGGTGTTGGACTTGATGGTCTGATGTTGGACGATGAGTCCCTTCCAACTCAGCAGACTCTGTGATTCAAAGTGATTAAAACAAAAACTTTATCAATATAGAACTATGTTTTTAAAAGTTTAATTAAGAATTTCTTTTCTTTCTAAAGAGTCAAGATAGGCAACCTGCTTCTAAAGTAGAAAACCTTTTATTGTGAGTATGCGAGACTGTCTAGACTGTGTTTAGACCTAACTGTGTGGGACTGACCCAGACCTATCATCAGCATGCATTTAAGATGTATCACCTAGCTGGGTTTGAGAATGGATCAACAAAAGCCTGTACTTGATACCACGTGAAACATCTTCTGTGGCTGAAGGGCCAGGTCCCAATTGCACGGCTTGGTTTCCCTGTGCTTTCCACCTCTTCTTTCCATCTTCCTTGCAACCTCATCCTTGCTTCCAAGAGAGCTCAGTTTCCCCATCCCTTTGGAGAGCCAGTACTATGCTATTGGACTCTGTTACCAGGTTTGTATTTGTGGTCATGAATTTTATTCTCTGTTAATAAAACTGATACAGACAATACTGGAAGAAAGACAGGACGATGAACATACACCTAAACTTTGAATGTTTAATCACATAAAGTGTGTGGCCACAGATACAGGAAAAGCTGGGAAATCTGATCATCTTGAACTCAGAATTACTTATTTGTTACTTGCTAGTTATTAAGATTATTGTATTATGTTGCTTTTAAAGTTAAATTGCACTGATATACTAGTATATATACTATATGTTATATAGTATATTGTTTGAGTTTCAGTTCTGATTCTTTCTTGAGTATTTTTACTAGAAAACAGTGGAAATGTTTTTCTTTGCAGATATGTGGGATGCCTTCCTTTTTTCCTCTGCAGACACTGTACTGTAAGCACAGTCTTTTGCAGCTCTTGCTCTCAGCTGAATTTTATATTGAATATTGAATTTTATACTGAATACTACCAGATATTTCTCTTGAGTTGCCCCTACTCTTCCTCTTCCTCCTCCTATTAGTTGTAATGTAATTTGTTATATATAAAGCTGTTGAAAGAGTTTCTCTTGTCACCAACCATTTAGTTAAGGAAATGCTCGAACATCCCATTATCCTCATGATGGTTACTGCATTATTTTTTCATTACCTATCCTTATAGTCATTCTTGGTCTCCTGTTTTAAAAAATAGATGGTGTTGCTGCTACAGAAAGAACAGAGATAACTTACAGATTATAGATTTGAGAAGCTAAAGAGCAAAGTTCTATGTGTTAGTTTTTTTGGAGGTGGTGGTGTGAGGTTTTATAGTTTATTTTTTTCTGAGTGGCAGTGTAATATCTATTCTGGGATTTAATCTAGTATAAGATTATAGTAATCTGTTCAATCAGAGTGATTTGAGGCCCCCTAGAACAGATGTGATCTGCAGGGATAAGGCTACTGGATTATCAAGAGTGAAATATATAGATATTTACACAATATTACATTTTTACAGGTTTTATTGGGTTCTTGTAACTTTTCTGCATCCCAGTTTGCCTCTGGGAAGTTGTGAATTTTGCTTTGAACTGTTGGTAACTGTTCTTTTTCTCTACATCATTATTCTAGTTGATGACTTGGCATTTCTGTAATGTTGAGCTTTAAACTTCTGTAAACAGACTAAAGTGTTGATAGCAGTAGTTTGTCATTTAGGATGGAAAACCATGTCAACATAGCTGAATTTAGTTTGACCACAATGATTCCCCTCCCCACTTTAAATGTCAGTTCAAGAAAATGATCTTTTCGGGAAGATTTTTCTCTACACAAGGTAATCATCCTAGGTATCTGGATTTTAGCACTGATGATCTGGACCAGTGAACAGAGATTTGTATTCCACTTGTGTTAGCCAGATCTGCTTGAGAGAGAACTTACATATGTTTTCATCACTCAAGTCCATACTGTTTTTATTTCAGTGTAAGTCACCCACCACAGTTTTGAAGTGTGATATGGAAAGCTTTGGAGCCACTTTCTGTGGCTCTCCACTAACCTCTGAACTGAGACACACTCAAGTCACAGAAGGTCTTGGTAATGAACAGTTTGGTTTTAATGCAAAAAACCTCTAAGCGAATGTGACAACTGAGGACTTTGTGTCTTTCTTCCCACTTCATTTCTTGCAATTCATTCTCTAGTCCAACTTTAGAGAAAGCTGCCTAGTGGGTATAAAAAGGCCGTATTTTGGAATAAGATCAAAAGTGTAGGCCCCAAAGTAATCATTGGTAACAGGTGTATGCCTTCCACTTTAAATCACAGTACAGATGGGCTGTTGTCTAAAGCAAGGTGTATATAATGAATTATTTCCCTGAATCAAGCTGACATATGTAGCTAATTACACCGAGGTATTCCTACATTAGTTTATTTAACAATGTAGAAATAAAGTGTTTTAAGACAGTAATAAAGCAATATGGTCAAAGTGGAGGTATTGACCCAAATGCTTTGTGAGTGTACATTTTTAACAGGTTTTGTCATGAAACTTACTCCTGTACCTTATTTGAGACAAAAGAGCCCATCAAATTGAGGAAAATTTGAAAGAGAGAGATGTCAGTTGTAGATTTCCCTCCCTGATGTTGCATATCTTTATTTAGGTATAGTGTTCTCCTTTACTGCTGATCTTCTACTTTATGCTTTTTTAAGCATCTGGACTCAGTCCTACTGTCAGTCAAACAAGTGCAGCTACGTGAAGCTTCTGACCCATAGGTCAGTGCTCTGTCTTACAAAGAGTTCAGATACCATCATGTAATGAAGAACTTCATCGTGGTGGAGGGGGGATGGCATGCTAGCATGGGAAATCTTTGCATAAGACTCATGTCTTTTTGAAAAGGAGAGATGAAAACAATAAATAAATAAGCAAATACAGAAATAAATGGCTACTAAATATTTTAGAACTTCACCCTGCTTGGGAATTCACCTTAAAGAAGGTCATTAGCAATGAGGTTAGTAGAGGGAAAATGTGTGTAAACCTTCACTTTTATAGGTCCTTAAAATACATGTTTTTCTCCTCCTTGTTTTTAATATAAAATAGCAAAGTTCAACTATTACTGATGTGCAAGTAGGAGGAAGCTTTTTATTATCTAGATTGACAGAATGAGTGGGATGATCAGGGGGATTTCATCTATTCTTTCCAGTAACTTCTGTGCAGGGCATCTTGCAGAGATGTATTCAGTCTGTGTGTAAGTACTTTAGTAATGGAAATCATGTCACCTATGCTTCCAGGTAATTTTAAAGAAAAAGAGAAATTGAAGGGTAGTGTTCCTCAGATAGCTAGAGCAAAGCATAAATGAGTAACAGCTTGTAATTAAATCCATATATAGATAATTTGTGAATGTGTGTATGCACATATATACACACGTGTAAATAGCACAGACATGAATGATTACCAGCTGTAGCAAATGTGTTACCAGCTTCTGGATATTATCTGTCCAAAATTAAAGCCTGTTGATAGACAGGGGAAAAGTTATGTTTCAACCCTGTTGCCTACCCCAGCTTTACCCAAACTAGTGATTTTCTAGTGTCCCTTTCCACTGTAGGTGTGCTCTGGGTTTTTCTCACCTTCTTTCCTCACGGATGTTGAAAGGGATCAGTGTTCTCATATATTCAAACCAAGATTACAAACCATATATGTGCTTCATTTGCAAGAAATGTAAACAGAATTTAATTCCTATTGTCAGAGCTTGCTCTTTAATTCATGTGCGATAAAGCCAAGAAAATGATACACTGACAGTTTCAAAACATGATTTATTTTTCTATGTGTTTATAAACAAAGTCTTTTTGTTAGTGGCTGTATTTTCCAGCCACCATTGTTGTTCTAGGCTTGGAAAATTATAGATTTACATTTCTAAGCTTATTCTATAAGGAAAGTATGTTTATAAAAGGAAAGCTTGGTTTCTGCTCTCATCTCCTATTCCTGAAGTTGGTGGTGTTAAGTATAATGCCCAGTGATATGAGATGCTCTATAAAAATGTGATAATTAAAGGACAGGCATGGATGGAGAGCTCTGCTTTATATTTTACTTTGTTTTCAGAATTTCAGAGGAGGGCCTTTAGAGCTGTGCAGTTTTCCTATATGTGCCTTACTAAAATAGTCTCAAATAACAGGAAGAGACAAACTTAGTTTTGCATGTCTGTTTTCTAACCAGTTTTGGGGTTTTACAGGTGACAAGAAAAAACCTCTGATGAAGAAAATGTGATCCTTTTTTTTCTCCTTCAAATATCACAAACAAATATTCCTCCTTTCCCGAGTGTGAAAAACAAGTCAAGAACAAAAATTCCACAGAGTTTCTCTCCTGTCTTTTTAATTCTCTACAATTATTCCATTTTATGATAGTGTGTGATCACTGTTTGTTCCTTTTAAAACTTCACAGGCTCTTTGAAGTAATCAGAATGAGTTTAGGGGTCACAAGCACAGCCACTTAAACCTGTGCATTATGACGGGAGAAATTTCTATTAAACTTTTTGGTGGGTAGATGGAGGCTTGTAAGATTTTCAATTAACCTGAAGGATTAAAGCATTACAGCTATTGTTCATGCTTTGTGAAAGGTGAAGAAATGATAACCTGTTCATTAGATATGGGTAGTATTTAAGCCGGAAAATAATTCTGTTTTCTTGCTACTTTGGGAATGAAATTACTAGTTACCTGTGGGGATTTGATAGATTCCCAAATAAAGGAAAGAACAATACTTAACCAGGGCCTGCATGAAGGATACTGGAATGAATAAGTGTCATGACACTGAAAAACAGATGTACCAAAATAATACTTACTGTGGCTGACCATGCATGTGGTATGCATAGCAAGGTAATCTGAGGCAAAAACGCAGAAGGATTAAAATTTTGGGTGCTATGGGATAACAGGGCAAAAACAGCCCTGTGGTTTTGTTCGGGAAGCTTCTCCAGGAAGTGATTCAGAGGAGATGCCACAAATTTAAAAAATAATCTTCAGTTGATAGAAGGAAAACTTTAGTTCTTCAGGATGCTGAGTGTTCTGCTCCAATCTGCTAAAGCCATTAAGGAGACATGTTTTACAAAGACACTGAACAGTATAAATGCCTTTGCTGGGTTGTTGTCAGGTCACAAAGCGACTTACAGGTGGGCAGCTAGAGACTAGAGGAAATTTAAAACATTGAGAAATATTTATTATAAATAAATGATGAAAGGCTGTGGCCAGAGATGTTAAGATGTTTATAAACAGTAGAAGGATGTGGTTATGTAGGAGAGTGTGCTCACTTGTGCCTATGCCTGTGTATGAGTTTGTTGTACTGGGATAAAGGAACATAGAATATAGAGCATAACTCAGTTGGATTAAAAAATTGAAATAGTGACACAGGAGAACAGTGTAAAACCTAATGCTACTTTTTTTAATATTGGGAAAATGTTCTAGGGAAAAAGAATATGAAAAGCAAACAGGATTAAATAGGGCATTGAAGGTGTATAATAAATATATAGAGAAGATGGGTTGGGTTAGAAAGAAGGTAAACCAGAAATTGTTTTATATTATTCTGTGAATTCTGAAAGGGGAAAGTGAAGACTTCCTTGTTTTTCAAATGGTGCTGCCTCTGTCCCTTCCTATTTGCACCTCACTGTGCTTTCTGATAACACCCTCTAGATGGTGATGGGGGATTCCAGCATGTTGAATTTCTCCTGGCTTCATGACTTAGAATAGATATCTGGTGTGGGTTTGGGTTTGGTTTTTTTTAAATATATATAAAGTTATTTTTGACAAAGTGTTGGCATAATTGTAGGTGGTGTTTGAGCCAGTGTAGATTTAAACATTTAGAAGATGAAATCAAATACAGTCATGAAGAAAATGGCCTGTTGCCCTTTACTTGAAACACTGCATGGATACTGTAGCCTTTATTTCATAAGGAATTATGAGCCTACAGCAGAATATTTCTAGGGAACTCATTTCTGGTAGGGATTATGTAAGTTTTGACTTGGCTTTTCTTTGTGTTGCATTCGTGTATTTCTCACCAGCAGGACACTGTTTCAGAGCTCTGCCGTTTCCTCTTCTTAGCACAGCTAAGAGCCACTACTTCTGCTCCCTGGTAAAGTGAAATAAATGCAGTCCTTACCCCAGAGAGCGTTAGAATTTCTTTGATTTGCAAGTAGTTGCAGATGCTCTGTTTGGAAAAACTAAACAACCCATCACCCCCACATACCTGCTAGAAAAAAAGGGTGCCATTGCAAGAGTATTTTTGGCTTGTCATATGTAAGAATGGAAGTCAGCATGTTACTGTTTGTTTGGGTGGTTTCTTTTTTCCTTTTCTTTTTGAAAACTGAAATTTTTATTATTTCTAAAAATACTGAAAGAAGTTGAGTAGTCATCCTTCCTCTTGAAAATACCAAGGTATTTTAAAACATTCTGCTGGACACAAAGCATTTGGCATTATCTCTTTAATAATTTTTTTTTTTTTGAGGTGGGGACATGTTACTTTGCTTTCTGTGGAGTATGTTAAAGATGGTATTGTTGCACAGGCTTAATGTTAACCATGCTTTAGAGGAAATAGTGGCAAACAAAAAAACATGGAAACCTTTTTATTGCTTCATTATTCCAGTTTTCTTGATGCTATGATCCCTATATCTTCCCTGTGGCCTTTCCCTGGGCTTCACTGGGAAGCCCAAAGCTGGACACAACAATCCAGGTGTGGCCTTACTGGTACTGAGCAGAGGGGAAGGATCAGCTCCCCCGGCCTGCTGGCAGTGGTTTACCTAATGCAGCTCAGCATGCTTGAGGCCTTTCTTTGTGTGTGACTGGCTCGCAGTCAGCTTGGTATCCATCTGGACCCCAACGTCTTTCCCTGCAAAACTGCTGCCCTGCTGCTGAGGTCCCAGCATATACCAGGTATAGGTGAGGTGTTGAGGTATTGCTGTGTAAGGTGGATGCGTAGAAAAAACCTCACGAGTCTGAATCAGTAGAAAGTGGCAAACCAAGCCGAGCTTTAATAATTTTCTGAGGTGTTTCTATGTTAGTTTGCAAAGTGGGCTAAGTGGCATAAGGTAATTGGTTCTTCTGGCTAGCCACCCCCCCGAGGGGCTAACCCAACTTCTATCATGTAGCAGACAAGTGTTTTTCTGACTGAAATAATAACAATCTGGGAAAAAACATGAGCAGGTGCGGCTATTGATAAATGCTGGTAACTTTGTTTTACTTAGCATGTATGGGAAAGACAGAGTTCTCACAGAATACTAGAGAGATGAAGAATTTCACTGCTGAAGTTCTGTCAGCATCAACGCTTGAGGTTGGTCTTCCCCAGGAGCAGGATTTTGCTCTTCTCTTTGTTGAACTTGCTGATGTTTCTGTTGGCCCATTTTCCCAGTCTGTAGTGGTCTCTCTGAATGGTCATATCAACAATGCTTCCCAGTTTTGTATCATCAGTGAATTTCTGTTAGGTCATGAATAGAGATGTTAAAATTTAGTATTGGACCCCATATGACCCCTGGGGCACAGTGGTGGTCACCAGTCTCCAGATAGACTGTTTGCAGCTGATAACAAGCTCCCAAGGCTGACAGTTCAGCCCGTGTTCAGTACACCTCACTGTCCACCACTCACTGCCCACTTACCTGGTCTGTACTTTGTCAGTTTCTTTATGAATATGTCCTTGGAGACACTGTCAAAAGCCTTACTAAAGTCAGGACCAACATGTCCACTTCCCTCATCTGCTAAGCCAATAATCTCTTTAGGGAAGGCCCACAGGTGTGTCAGACATGATTTTCCCTTCATGAATTTATGCTGAAGGCTCCTAATCACCTTCACGTGTTTTGGATGTTATTTCCAAGAGTAGTTGCTCAGACACCTTCTGAGGGAGTGAGGTGAGTCTGACTGGCTTGTAGTTCCCCAGATCCTCCTTCCTGACCTTCTTGAAAATAGGGCTGACATGTTTTCTCCCATCTCTGTTTTCAGCTAAACTTACCTTGGGAAGACCCTTAGAGTGCTGTTGCTTTTTCATGATGTACCTTGCTTATTATTTTTGTAAAGACACTTAATTTAGACACTGCAGATAAAATACTATTTTTGGTGATGTTAACTTTACTATATGTTGATCAATTCTTCATTTTACAGCTTGAAGCAGCTCTAACTGCAAATAAGGCCGTATGCTGAAAGTACTATATCTTATTAATTTTTTTTCTTCCCTTCCACTTCATTAGCTGAAACCCACCCGGGTTAATTGATACTGGGAACTCTATTCCAGACTATTGTCTTTAGAGAGTAATCAGTTTTTCTGAGAGAAATACTTGAAGATTGTTTGGGAGGACCCTTGTAAAGGCCTCCCTTTGATGCACACCAGAAACCACTTATGCGAGCTAGCAGCTCCCTACCACCCATCAGTAGGAAACTGAGCCCCCATCCTTCTGGTCATGGGAGGGGGAGCTTGAAGATTGGTGTGAGCAAACCAGGACATCAGTCAAGTGGAATTGATTTAAATCGTAATTAAAAATGGATTCTTTAAAGGAATAAAGACACTTTTGTGCATTTTGTTGTTGCTTTCCTTGAAAATGCTTGGTTTTCACCTGCTGGAAAAAGTGAAATAAATTGCTTGGTAAGTGATGTTAGCTCCTTATGCCAAAGTAAGCATTTATTTTTGCACTTTTAAGCAGTTATACAGTCTAACACAAATATAGCTGGTTTCTTAATATTTACACATGCTGATTTATAAAATAATGATTGATACATTTCCTGCTTACCAGCTAATAATTGATTTTAATCTGGGACATGTACAGTTGCATTTTGATGGAAATTTGAATTGAATTGAAAATACAGAAACCAAACATTATACACTTTCCCCCAAACCTATAATTCACATGGAAAACTAGTGAAATAGGATAAACAAAGGTGGTATCTTTGTTGAATGAAGCAGAATATTTCTGGATATTGAGTTCTAGCTTTTATAATTAATGGATACCATCTTGAGCAGGCAAGGTACAGGTGGTTTCAGTCTGACAAGACAATTACGATTTTTTCTTCTGGAAAAGTTAGGCCTGACATACAATTTATGAAGTGGCAAAAAGGTGTTTATATTGTCTTCCATTTCTTAAGACATTGTCTTCAATTTTTTTAAGTTATGTAGATCTATGGTTTATTGCAATAGTCAGGTATTCCCAGATGTTTGCAGGTGCTTATTTTGCTGTGCAGGAAATTAGTGTGCCCCAGCTTTGTTCTTTATACAACTCTGTTTTGTTGATAGATTTAAATATTGAGTATGTAATTTATTTTTTTTTTTAGATCTTACTTGTTTTGACAAAAGAAAAACTATGAAAAAACTTCATAAGGGCTATCTTGAGGTTGCTCCTTTTTTGTGGATTGTATGAGATAAGGACTGTGTATGTATGTGCAGGGCTTAGAATATAGAATATAGTTCAGGCTTCAGCACAGACTTTGAGTTGGGCTGCCTCCATTCCAATGATACTAATTTGCTCTAAATGAAGGAAGGAACAGATTCTTAGCCTGCCTCAGACAGACAATTTTTTATTTAAGTCCCACCTTGTCTGCTGTTTGCGAATAAGGAGACACCTTTTCAGTGTGTGGGTCTGTGATGCCTGGGCTGCACGTCTCTCCTTTCATGTCTGAGGTGCTCGTCCCCCAACCTACCCAGACAGATGGCAGGAAAGAGGCTGCAGGATCATCTCTTCCCATTACATCAAGAGAAACCACAGCTACCTCAGACTTCATGCCATCTGACATTCAGGCCAGTGCAGTAGGTCTGTTTCCTGGGACACACTGAGTGCAGTCAAACCTCAAGATGATCCAGTTGTCAGGAGGAATCAATAATGGCTGAAGCAATTGGTTGCTATGACTGTTACAACGTGCTGCTTTCAGTTTTACTGCCTTATTCTGATGATGAATTAGGCCTAAGATGCTTAGGGGTAAATAAAGAATAGTGGAATAAAGTGTAAATGCATAACTCTGGAAATCTACCTCAGAATATGCAGTGCCTGAAAGGTTAATATAATATGTAATAGTTGGTGCAAGTGCTTATGTAGTAAAATGGCTTCTAAGAGCTATCTGCAAACTTAATTTAGTTGCCAACCAAGAAATCAGATTTCTTTATTTTTGTGAATGTAATGTGTAATTAAAATTAAATTATTTGAAGAGGCAAAATCTGTGATATTTGGGGGTTGTTATGGAAGACCTGTAAACTTTAAATCAATTCAACAGTGGTATCCAGCAGTGTTTGCTAAAGCAGCAGGTATATTGCATGCTTATGTTTAGGAAGTCTGGTTCATGAGGGATACCTTAAATCACAGGGTTTCCCTGCCTTTTATTTTCTTTTTTTCTTTTGCAGTGGTGGTTGTGCCTGCAGCATCTTACAGCTGCGGGCAAAGCTGTTACTTATGTGCAGGTGGAACGTTTTTGTTACCTTGACAGTGTTTCTCATCTGCTTTGAAGTATCTTGCTGTGGTTTGAAAATACGTTAATGTGTACTCTGAACATTTCAACTTCAATGTTAAAAGAAAAAAAAATATTTTGCATTTTTGGTATTTAGTATTTTTATTCACAATTGAATGAACCAGCCAGTGCAGGATTAGTTACTAGAGAAGGCAAGATGATTTTGCAGTACTAAGCTTTCCACTTCTGTCTGAAGGCACATCCTTTACCCAAACCTGTGAAGTCTGTAATTTTTTTTGAACTGTAGTTTTTTGTTAAAGATTTTTTTTTTGACAGAATAAATTGAATTGTTATTCTGCAAACCAATAACATGGTTATCTGTTCAAGATGACTTCTGAATAACTCTGCCAACTGGTGTGTTCCTACACACACATTCACGCCTTCATGCATTTGAATGATGGAGATACTGAAGGGAGTGAGGACTTGATTTGGGAAGTGATTCTTAGAAATTTCTGGGCATGTGGCTCAAAGCTTTATGTAGGACCTGATTGTTTAGTCTTTTCCTCTACAAACAGAAAGCCTTTGTCTTTGCTGAGTACTTTTATTAAGCCATTAACTGATACACTTTTAAACAGATACATTTTCTACAGATGTGATCAATACTGATGGTACTGGTTCAGCCAAATCTGACATGCAGGAAGAACTGAGCTGATTAAATTAACAGATGCTATTCAGATGGTGAAAGACTCTTCTAAACTCTGCTCTGTCACTTTTCAACAAGTGCGTGAAAAAGGAAATGAATGTTTTTATTGAACAAGTAATTCCTCAGCTTTTAATGTAAATTGTTATTATTCTGCAATACTAATGCTGCTTCATCATCTGTCAGTAGGTCTTTTGGGGGCTAGACCTCTTCAGTAGCAGTAATGCTGCCAAAGTCAGAGTGGCTGCTCTGTGCAGTTCATTTACACAAATAAATGAGAAGATGCAAAAGGAGGAGGAGGAGTCTGTGACTGTATTGTCAAATGAAGGCAGATCCCCTTCCTTTCTTTCCCTCCAGATTCTTGTCCTTATTGTACTAAAATTAGTTAAGGAATTGGCAAAAGAAGTTTTTACATAAAAGGTTGAACTGTTGAATCACTATGTAATTTTTATATGAATTCACCAGGCAGAGATCAAAAAACCTAAAAGGATCTGTACATCACTTAAGGCAAAATATTTTAGAAAGATGATTTCTTGTTTCGAAGGGGAGATCTCTGTGCAATAGTAGAATAATTCCATAAAGTGGCAAGTTTCATCTGGGAGTAACCACTGCTCCATAGAGTCCACCACTGAAAGGGGAAATGCATTAGGAGATCTGTTAAAAGTATTTTTCAGTTTAGATTGCTGTAGTCATGGGTTGGTATTCACAGGTGAAAAAAGCTGTTCCCATTTTCTGCAAACTCTATTTTAGATACTTCAACAGGGACAATTATTTTCCAAGTTGGTGTCATCTCAATGTGCACAGGAAATGATTTCAGTTATATTTAAAATCGTAAGAAAAAAATCTATTTTAGGTTAAAATCTGTGGATCATTCCTCCCCCCTCACCTTTTGCTACTGACATGAAACTCTTGCTTTGCTGACAAATCATATGGTTTAAGTTGTTGTGCACCATGGCATATAAGGATGTGAGTTCTTACTAACTTTTCCCTGGATTATGCACATGCCTATAGCTCCAGAAAAGGGTGTGATGAAGTGTGGAAGATCAGACAGCACTTGGCCAGCTTCAGGTTTGTCCTTGAACTTGTACTCCAGTAGAATCAAGCATGAGTCTAATTGAAACTCCAGTAATTAAAATACAGTCAAAAGACTGAGATGACAAAACTTAATGGTGAGTCTCAAGTTCTTTGGGGTTTCAGAATGTTTACAAATTGTATTGCTCCATTTCATTTTTCTTGAATATAAGATTAGCTTCATTTCCACCCTGTGTTGATAGCCCCTGGAAGCATAGGTGAATGCCTTGTGCACTGACATGCTGAGCAGAGCTGAGAGTCTTTATGATTTTAGTGGAAAGAGTGAAAAACAAGCAAATTCTAAGCTGATGCCAAGACAGACATGGCAGGGGAAGAAGGGAACGGTTGATTATCAAATGGAAATTCAGGGAGATTTGAGACCCTGTGTTAACTGTGAACAAATGCCCTCAGCATTACATATGTATATTAGGATTTTAGTCAGCAGAATGTGATGGCTTATGTCATAAAGTATGAAGATTTTATCATCACTCCTATACAGTAGTTTGTATGGCGACTGTTGTTGCTTGTTAGTCACAAGTGGTAATCTTAAGATCATATCAGTAAAATTTTATGCTATACACTCACCATTGAGTTTGATATACAGTACACCAAAAATGTTCTACAGGAAAGTTTATTTACTAACAGTTCAGAGGATTTTACATTTTTATTGTAGGTAGTTTTCATTTTCTGCATCTGTAAATCTACTCTTTAGTTATTTCATTGCTGTATGTAGTCAAGAAAGGAAGATATTTTAATACACATATAAAAAGCCTGTAAGAATTACTTGTAGTAAAGTTCAGTATCTAAACAAAGTGCACTTAAGATTTAGTGCCTTGAAACTTTACAGGAAATAAAAAACATGTGCTCTGCAGTAGATGAAAGCTGATAATCTAACTTTTGCCATATGAAAAAGATATGATTTTAAAAAGAGATTCGTGATTTAGAACATTGTAAACATGATTATAATGTTGTCTGTCCTGCTCTAAAAGTTAGAATAATTCTGGAAGAGGAAAGCCATAAATTTTGTGGTTATAAAGAAAAGAAAAAAATCCTGAGGAGTTTGCTTTAGCAGCCAAGAAGTAATCTGCTTGCCAAGTGCCTGCTTTTCTGTCACTGGTATATGCAATTTGAAAAGAGACTATTCTACTCACAGAACTGATAGAGTGGAGGAGAGAAAGGGATTGTTTTCTATTCTGGATATGTTTGCGATGGATACCCTTCATGTTCTATTTGTGTTTCTGATAGAAAGATCAGTAGTAAGTCTACCAGGAGAAGAGACAAAAACATGCTGGAAGGCATACTGGAAATGCTTTTGATGCTGTTGATTGCATTGTGAGTTTCCACTCACCTGGCTTCATTCAAGGAAAGGTTATATGTGGTAACATATGTATTTCATCGTGAAGTCTGTCTTGGAGCTCTCTGTCCTGCAAAATGCGTTGAATAGTCATGTGGGATTTTTCATGGTGGGTGTTTTAAAATTTTTTTCTGTACTTGGTTTCTTTACTGAAAAAAAAGGAAAGTTGATTTCAAACTGCTTTATAAGAGGGCCTATTATCCTATGCTGTATCTTGCCTTGGCTTTCTCTACTGTTATTGGCAAGATGCTGTATTATTAATTTTGCTCCTAGTGTAGTAGATTCTGTGATTATATAGAAGCGCACCCTGAAATGTCCTTCTCACTCTGTGAGCAGCCCTCTGTGATGTGCAGTGCAGTGAGAAGAATTCTGCCTTAGTAATTGCATTTTTAGATTTTTTAGTTGTTCTTCAAGTTTGTCTTCAAATGACTTTATATGTATTTAAAACACATAAAAATACTAAATGCAGTGGCCCATACCGTGTGTCTGATGCATTGCATGACTTTTCCATGGTTTTGAGCATTTTTGAATAGGAGACAACCACTACTTGAGTGACCTAGTTAAAAAAAGGTTTCTGCTTAATGACACAGGATAGATAAAAGAAAATCAACTTTTTTTTTTACTCTGCTTCTGCCAGTGTTCACCTGTATTACCTTCTCTTTTTGCCCTGAAATAAAACAGTATTGACAGTGAAGCATCATTTCTGAATCACTTGGGCGTGAGCATCAGCTGTAATTAGTTAGGAGCCATTGCTGTTCATGTTTTATAGTGATGGACAAAAGTGAAAGCATTGTGAATAAAATTCAGATATGTTCCTTGCACTTCTATATGAATCTGCTTAGAGTTGTTGGAGTAAAAAATTACAAATTAAAAACCTTGTTGCTTTAAGAAAGGAGAAATGTTTAATTTTCAAGTCCTTCAAGCAGTAAAGTCACATGTTTATGTTATGCTTAATGTTTAATCTCATTATAGTGAGGAGTACAGCCAAAATGAAATGGAAATAAAGAAAAACATTTGGATAGGAGGAGGAGGTGACCTTCCTGAAGTTATTTTATGTCTCAGTAATATCAGCTGAAATATTGACTCTTGAGTATTGTATTCACTTTCAGTCTCCTTACTCTCTAAAATGAAGTTGAAGAGAAATTAGTAGAAGTTTCTCAAGAATCCAAGTAGTGGAAATTATGACTTCTGTATGAAGGAATACTAAAAAAAAACCCCTTAAAACATCACAATACATAGGACTGCATTTTGAAGAATGGAGTAAAAATAGTGTCTTGTCAGCTCAGTATGATTTCCATAGATGTTTCTGGTGTAATCCCTTAATTTCAGTGAAAGTTTTTACCTATACCACCTAGAAATCCTACAAGAATAGCATGAAATTATGAATAGGGAAAGCCTAATCCATATGGATTTTCCTGCCTTTCCTCTGCCACTAAACAAGATGAAGGGGCTATTTGAAATACCACCATAATACATTTTAAGTAAATCAGGTAGCGTTGTTCCAACACACAATTAGCAGGTGGTGTCCAAATGGTCCCTGCAGTTTGTCTGCCATCATATTTCCATCTGTACAAAAAACTGCTGAGAAATTTTGTTGTTATAGGGAAGGAACATTGTTGTGTTGTGTTTTGTTTACTGATAGTACACAGCTAACTGTGGCTGTCAGTGAGCACTCAAACTTTCTTTTTTAAAATTGCTGTGAATATTTGTACTTTTGCCAGTTAATCTCAGAGTAGGAATGCCAATGAGGGGAATAAAATATGGAAAATAATGCTGTGTTTTATATAGCACCTGCCATACTCTAGACTGTTAAAGCACTTACTAAATAGATGCTAAGATGGATAAAATATGACAGTGCCTATAAGCAAATACATCACCTGCTAAGCTTTCAGCAATATAACTGGCACAAAGCCATGAGCACCATTAAAACTGCTACTGAAAGAAAGACTTTGCTAGACCTCTGAGGAATAAGCCCTTAATACGTGCTTCATTTAAAAAAAATTGTGATAATGATCATAGAAATTATAACTAACCACAATAAGACTGGAAAGAGCTAGAGATACTGACTAGTCTAGCCCCCAAAGCATGTTAAGTTTTACACCTGTTTTCTTAGCACATCTGTTTAGAAATCTGCATGAAATAATGAAACTACAATAGGGCCTGCACAAGCCCTCTTTTACAACATGTCACTGTATTTGTAGAAAGACTTCTCCGTATAACTTACACAAATTTTTCTAACTTTGCTTTTGGTAGGTGAATTGCTACATGTCCTAGCCAGGGTGCCGTGGAGACAAGGTTATTCCAAAGAGTGTGTTACTTCCTTTCAGATCTGATGATGGAAGTGCCTTTAATTTGTTTTCTCTCTGGCTAAATAGTCCTAGTATATTCAGTCTTTCTTCATAATTCCTTCTTGACACCTGTGGTAATTTCTGCTACTGTCTTCAGACACTTCAAATTGCTTTGTGTTTTTTATAAAGGTTATGCCAAAAATTTGACTTATTTATTCCTTCCTGCTAAACAGAACAGGAATGCTTCCTATTTTACGTGGCATACATTCCTGTTTGTATACCCATATGATGGCTCTTTCTTTTTTTCAGATCCCATTTTGAACTTTTATTGAGCTCTTTGTCTATTACAACCCCTGATTCCCCTCTGAGGAAGGTGCTGTCTAGCAGTTTACGTGCTCTGCTGTTGGTGTGCAGCTGACTTTGACAAAGTACAGAAAGTTGTGCTTGCCCCTGATGAATTGTTCTGTTATTTTTCTGACCAATTCTGTAGTTTGACAGAATGATTTTGGGTTCCAGCCCTGTTATCCAGCATACCTGCTGTGTTGGTTCTTGATGATCAGCAGATTTAAGCATGTCCTCTGTTCAGTTCTGTAGGTTGCTAATGGAAACACTCCCTGAAACTGGACCTGGTTCAGATCCTTGTGAAAACACACTCAGCAAACCATCTTGCGCTTGACAGAGAGCTATTAACAGTTTTTTTGGGGTCATAAAATCAACAAATTTTGCCTTCATTCACTAGTAGTTTCCTGTAGAAAACACCTTATGAGAAAGCATGTGTTTGGGAGTCAGCTGTCTTCTTTGATTATACGAGCTAGAAGGCATAAAAGGGAAATTAAAGATCTCGTGGTTTCTGGCCTGTGCTACTTCTCCCCCACTGTTTCTCAGTGGGATAGAATAAAAGCTGAAATTTTTAATGATATGATGATGCATAAGGAACAAGTAGGAGTAGTTACTTGTAAGTATAAAATAGGACTTGATTTTTGCTAAATGATCTCATAGTACAGAAAGAAAAAAAAGTTGGAGGTGCTTGTTTGCACATCAGTAGCTACATATTTGCCAATAGCTGGATGGTCAGATAAGGATATTCTGTGACTGTTTTAGTTGCTTTAGTAGTCAGGCTTCTGTTGGACTCCTGTAATTACTGGATGCTTATAACAATGCAGATCACAGTTGCTACAGAAGCGACAAATGTGAAAGTATCCTTTCAAATATCAAAGAATAGTCTTTTGTTACAGAACTTACATTTCACTTCTTCACTGTTGTGTGCTTTGTCTCATGTGTACCTATAGGAAGAAGTACCTATATGTCATGAAGGCATTATGTGACATACTGAAAAATACACAGAATTCAATGTAAGATTTCTTCTTTTTTTCAGAGAGAGAGGGCCAAACACAGCAGCATGACTACAGCTAGATATAAAGTCATTGGTATTCTTACTGTAGTGTTTTACTGATTTCTTGTTTGCCTGTGGAATCGTAACAAACACTAATTAAGATAAATCCAAGTCTGCTGATATTTACACTAATTGCCCGCAGATTGCTAATAATAAACTTGTGGGTTTTGAGTGAAATAACAGAAGTTAGTATGACAGTTCTACTGACTGCACTAAATTTGATGCACATGGAACTTAAACCGAATAAAGTGTATGTACCTTTAGGATGGAGATGAACATGGTAATTATTTGAACAGTTGAATGCAGGACATTCTTATGGACATGTAATGTTATTTACACAAGATATTTTTGAGTGTACCTGGTGTGTCAAAAGCTATGTTTTAAAGTTCTCGGTAAATAGATTTGAGTTCAGTCCTTAAGCTGCAAATTCCTGCTGTGTGAGATACATCTAGTGCAGGCATCAGGCATCAGAACTGTGCATGATTTTGTAATTATCTTTATCAGGCTTACCTGACAATGAGTTGGGTGCCACCCTTCTGCAAAGTGGTGAATTTCAGTCTTAAGTGTAAATATATGTCATCATTGAACACACCAAAATATATATTTGCATAGTTTATTTCTCAATTTACAGCAAACTTGTAAGAAGTGCTACAGAAAGCACATCAGGTTAAAAGACCACTGAAATTTAGCTCTTCTTTTTCTGATGAAACATTATGCTTTACCCACTTCACATGGTATTCAATTAATCATAATAGCAGAAAAGTCATTTGAAAGCATAAAAGAGACATTATAAGAGCATTCCCTAGTTTGCTACTCTGTTGTGAAAAGAAGCTGCCTTTAAGAAGTTAAGGAAAAAAAGTCTTACTGAGTGCTTTATAGTTATTTTATCTTAAATTCCTGTAGTGCTAAAGAAGACTGAATGCCCACAAGAGGTCTATGACAGCAATGATAATGCAGGAAACTACCTTTCCTCTGCTTCTATCTTAATTAAATAGCATCAGCCTGGAAGCAAGAGGTTGTAATTTTTCATTATTTTTTCTGTCTGCCTGTACACAGTATTTGATCTTCTCCTGTAATTATGATCAGAGATGCTGATTGTAATGGTGTATTTTATATAAGATTTTGCAACAGTCTTTGACTGAAGGCCCTTCCATTGGATGTAATTCTTCTTTAACTGATACTGAAATGTTAACATCATGCCTTGATTGCTTTCCTTTCCTTTGAGCTGTGTTTCTAGCAAGAAGTAAATGAGAACTGAAAAGAGTGACTTCAGTTTCATTCTGTTTAAATTCTAGTCTTCACAGCTCTTTGGTAAACTTTGCTATGCAGTAAACTCCCTCAACTTTTTTTTTCCCAAATAACTTGCCTTAAGAAAAAAGTTCATTTTTTGTGGCAATGCTCTTCAACTTTGAAGAAAATTTAAACATTCCTATCCAGTCTATTGATCCTTATTTATCAAGACTCCTCTCTGTGGTGTCAAGAGGTGAACCACACACACTGAAAGCAATCAGAACTGCTTGAGTCAATCTAATTATTCTACTCTGTCTCCCAGCAGATGACAGAGAGAAGAAGTGGAAAAGGAGAGTTTCTAGCCCAGATGCCAACAAGTGCATTGGAATGGCTGAAAATTAAATGCCAGAAAGGTCTAGGAGAGCAGCTTTTACTTTCAGAATTAAAAAACCCTTTATCTTGAGACTTTTCATCCTTGGCTGGTGGAGTAGGAACATGTAAACAACTAGAATGTTTAGTTGTAATTTAGAAGTATGAAATTGCCACATTCAAATTTAATTTAGAGGTACAGAAGTTAGATGTTTGTGCAATTATGCATAGAAATAGTTGCAGTTTTGCTTACATGTTTTTGAATAAATTGTGAGTTCATATTTGGGCATTCAGTAGATTTGTAGATGAATCAGGTTCATCAGACATGAATGCAATTTTGTCTACTCAGCCTCATAAGTAAATTCCATTTTCATATTTTATTGTTGCATAGAAAATGAGACAATGTGCCATACTAGGCCACATTTTGTTATATCAGACTGTTAGATGGACAAATTTCCTGTAATTCCTTTGGTTCTTTGAGTATACATAGAATAATAGCATGAAACTAAAGTTACTGGTTTTTTAAGACCAAATAAGAGAATAACTACAGAAAAAAATACCCCCAAAATAAAATCAGAGTCAATCTCTATGTTGATTACATGATAGCCTATACTTGGGAAATTGTACCTTTGAACTAGCAGGTACAGAGAATAAAACAATTCTGAACCATCATTTTTATTTAAAATAAAAATTTTGGACAGTGGTCCCTGGAGTTCCAGGAATGTAATATGAAAGTTTTGTAGTGAAAAAAGGATGGCACACATCATAAATCTGTGTCTCAGCCAAGTTAGATGTTGCGTAGATGCTGTTTATGTTTTTCTTTGCTGAGTGAGATGTGATTTTCCTTAGCTGCAGCTTACTGTAGCAGTAGTCTTTTGGTTTTTATGTATGTGGGGGAGAGGGGTTGTGGCCATACCTTTTTACCTTAAAGCTAATTCATTGTGGCCTTCTCAAGTTACGTGTAGTTGATTCTGGTCTCAGCAAGTCACTGTTTCGTACCTTACTGCAGTTTGAGACCTGCATCTCTGTTCAGTAATGATTTGATTTCTAAGCTTATTAAAATGGTTTTAAATTACAATGTGGGTTTGCTTCTTCTCTGCTCACTGGTCATCATGAAGATTATCATACAGGATTATTTAGCACTAATATGTGGTATCTGTCACTACTGACCTCACATTTCTTTCTGATTTCCTAGCTGGCAGCACCAGGCATGACAATTTTCCTTTCTGGTGCTGTATCTTTGTATTTTGTCTTTAGTCTGCCTGGATTCAAGGGCTGCTGCAGTGGTAACAGTGTGTATTGTTGGAGGCATCCCCTTGCTGTTTTGTGATGTTGGTAAGATTTACTTTCTTTATCTGTTTCTCTGAAGTTGTTGTGGGCTTTGTGTGAGCTCTGCTGAGCTCATGGGCCCCAGTTCTGCAAAACTCTTCAGCAAATGTTGGCTACTGTGCCAGGCTGGCACCAAGTGTTTTGGCCCCTGCAGAGCCAAATCATAAGGCTGATGGTGTGCTGTGGCTTTTGGCCAGGTTTTCACTGGTAAATATGACTAAAAGACTCTTAATTGCTTGCCTTGGATCTTGTTTTGTATTGTGTTTGAATCTCCGATGACTGGTAGTTCTCACAACTGATACAGGAGAGACATTTTCTCATGTGATATTCTTTACCCTGTCTGGACTGGGAGGCTGATATGATTCACTCTGCATCATCTGAGGCAAATGCAGCAGTGGGGTTAGCTACAATGTGAAACTTCCCCAAAAGAGGTCACTGACCAACAGAGTTTGGTACATGACAAGTTGGCCATGACCCAACAGTGCCCTTACAGCCAGGAGGACCAATGGTATCCTGCTGTGAATCAGGAAGAATGTAGCCAGCAGGTTGAGGGAGGTGATCCTGCCCCTCTGCTCAGCCCTGGTGAAGCCACATCTGGAGTGCTGTGTCCAGTTCTGGGCTCCTCAGTACAGGAAAGACAAGGAGCTCCTGGAGAGGGTTCAGCAGAGGGTCACAAAGATGATTTGGGGTCTGGAGCATCTCTCTTCTGAGGAGAGACTGCAAGAACTGGCCCTGTTTAATCTAGAGAAGAGAAGACTGAGAGTGGATCTCATCAATGTGAATATCTCAAGGGTGGGTGCCAAGAGGATGGTGTCTGACTCTTTTCAGTGGTGCCCAGCAACTGGATGAGGAGCAATGGCCATAAACTGAAACACAGGAAATTCCACCTCAGCATGAGGAAGAACTTTACACTGAGGGCGGCAGAGCACTGAACAGGCTGCCCAGGGAGGTCCTGGAGTCTCCCTCTCTGGAGACATTCCAAACCCTCCTGGACGCGTTCCTGTGTCACCTGCTCTAGGTGACCCTGCCATGTCAAGGGGGTGGGACTGGGTGATCTCCAGAGGTCCCTTCCAACCTTAATGATTCTGTGACATAATTTCCTCATCGAAGTAAATGCTGTCTTTGGTTTTTCTAAACATGGTGACCAGAGGTGAAATCCTATCTAGAAGACAACAATTTGTGAATGCTGTGCTGGATTTTAGGCCAACCTTGCCATGGAACTGGTACAGCAGCAATGGTCAGTCCCATGCCACTTCACCCAGTTTGTTTCTTCTTTCTTTTCCCTGTTTGCCTCGATGAAGCTTAGTTTATATACTTCCCATCTTCCCTAAATGTCTTCTGCCTCTTCAGTTGATCTCTCCTGATCATACTAAGTACGTAGTTGTAATTACAATAACATTGAAGTTTGAGCCACAATACAAGCAGAGCAATGACTCTGTAATTCTTGCTCAAGGAATGTAGGTCTGAGCCTTCAAATTCTGCACATTCAGGGAGAAGATTGCTTCAATGGGAATATCTCAGTATTTCTGAACTGTTCAGTGTGGCTTCTAATGGGCAGTTCTGGCAAGCTGCTTTCAAAACATTTTGATTCTGTTCACAGTAGCAGTTATACTTGTTAAACTGTTGATAAAATGATATTGCAAACAACAAAAAAATTCTGAACATGGAGAAAAATGGCAGTGTAGTCAAAACAATTTGGGAAAAAAAAGGTGAAAGCCAAGATGTTGAAATACAGTGCTTTTGACTTGGGAGCTGCTGCACTAATGGGTATAAATAATGCAATACTTTTCCCATGGGCATATTGTAGAATTTAACTGGTTAATGGCTGAAAAGCACTTTGAGATTCTGTGTAGAGATGCGCTTTGGAAGAGCAGAGTGCTACTTAATGAAAGTCTAAATGCTGCTGCATCACACTGTGCTGGGTATGTCAGTGATTCCAATTGGTGTCAATGGTGATTGAACCTATAGATCACACTGTTGGACATGTTTAACATTTGACAAGGTGACTATGGCTATGTTTTGGTAAACCAACATAAATTATTAATGTGCTTTATTTTTCAAAAGGATCATCTTCTTATTTAATGAAAATTTTTGATTACTGTTTAATATACTGTGATGCATTGGATGCTTGTCAGATTTGTTTGCAGTAAAAACTAGCACTGTCTACTGAAGAACTAAGCCTTCAGATTTGTTATATAAAGAGTGCTGTATAAAATTATAGTATAACTGGCCTAAAACATACTTACATTAGAATTATATAAAAATTAAAATTAAATATAAAACATGGAGTCTGACTGAAGTGTTTTAAATCTTTTTCTTTTGCAAGGTCCTCTTAAGGAGAAACGATACATGGAAATTCCTAGAAATTGTTTTGGTCTTCAGTCTGTTTCGGGAGTATAGATTTTAACATCTCATTTGACAGAGTGGTTACAATTTTGTCTTTGCTTTTCTTCACTATGATTTGTAAGGAAACCTCAAGAAGAGTGCATTTTTTTTGGTTTTGTATGTCTTTCCCTAGTGGGAACTGGTTGTTTTTCCCATTTGCTTATGTGAATTTTCAATAATTAAGTGGCTTCTATCATGACAACACCTTTTAGCTCACATGCTACCTAGTAAGCAAGTTTATTTGCAAAGAATGTGCCTAGAAGAAATGTCTTGAAGGAATCAATACTTGAAAACATGAATTCTAGACCTAGAGCAGCTCATAGTCCCTTTTAGGAGTTAGTACCTGTTATTACTAATTCTGAGTGTGATGTTTTACTCACTCATGAATTTACTGTTTTCTTCCAAAGCTTATGAATGTGGACAAGCAAATGAAAGTGATTTTAATTTTTTCTTTCTTCCCGTTTTGTCTTTCAAGTGCTTATTGTGCACTGCCCTAGCTTGGTATCTTATTGCTAACCCCTTTGTATGGCTGCCAAGGTTTCTTGCATAATTTTCTTGACAAATGCCTTAGTCATTAATATTTCAGGCCTGTTCCTACCAACCTCAGACAAGTGGTATGCCCCAGGCAGGGAAATGTAGTTCCTTCCTTAGGAGCCTTCTAATCTTTTCCTTAAATGCTTTGTCAGAGCCCCTGTCAGATAAGTGAAGATGGTGCAGTTCAAACTAGAGATGACTTATTTGTATACACGTGACCATACATTTTCCAACTGGGAGGTGTTGTACTGCAGTGGAGTCTCCGCTGCAAACATCCACATATTCTCTTCTTTATCCATCCTGAAGTCTGTGAGTCTTATTGATGCTGAAGGAAAATCCGTAGAGATATTTGTCTCTTTCTTTCTTTATTTGGCTGTTGAAATATACATACTCCTGATAAAGGCTCTGTCTGTTCACACTTTCATTATTTCTATAACAGAGACAGACCAAAGAATGATACCACAGCTGAGTTAGAGCCTGAGTTGAGATCAAGTTCATATCACAGCTAGGTCTGAGATGCAGATCTCTGGTTATATTTTGACTCAAGATGATAGCAAATTTGTGAAACTGATCTCTTTAAAGCTTGATGTGACAGAAAATTGATGTGACACAAAACTTACACTATTCCTGCTGCTATTTAGGGTTGAAGCATCCCAAGAAAGCCTTGTTCAATTTAAATACTGCTTATTACATACCTACTACAACCATGAAATAACTCCCTGGTCTAAAATATTAAGTATGTTTGTTATTTCGTAATAATACTTAAATTATTCTAACTATACCATGTTGGCTAGGGTATTACTAAGGAGGGCATCTGGAGATCTGTGGTAACTCATAGATTTCCCCAGTTCTCCTGGAGAATGGAATAACAATCAGTACTATGGGGATACATTACTACTGTGCATGAACTTAGTGATTCATGCTATCTGCCTTCTCTGGCATATCCCATCTAAATCATTTGGTTTACTTAGTATTGGGTGGTCTGGGTTTGTTCTTAAGTTTAATTGTTCCCTGTACCCTATGATGACGTGTCTGAAAGTTGGGTGTGAGGGCATGTTGAATATTTTGCAGATGAAGGCTGAATGCAGCCCATTGGGTAGCATGTGTGTTGAATTTCATGCGTAAGATGTTGCTGAGTGTCTTTCTGCTGTTTCCCTGGAGGAGGCAGGCAATCACTATTTGATTTGTGAATGATGCCTTCTGAGTTGAAGGATATCTTTTTTGTCTACCACAGGCATCTCCAGAGGCCTGGGCTGCTGTTGCCATTGCCAGGGAGGTGCAGTCCTTCTCCAGAAGGGAGATTGCATCTTCCCAGTTGGCCTACTGGCAGGACCCGACACTCTTGGTGGTGTGTGCCTCCGTAGAAAAATATAGATAATGAGTTGCAGATATTGAAGGAAAAAAAAAAAGGCAGAAGAGATGGTGGTAATCTTAACTGCAGTGGGGATTTTGTAGGTATTTAAGTGTCTCTGTCCCTTTCATCTGACAGTTATTTACAAATGCAGAAAGCTGTTTGGCAACATTTTCAAGGTATTGGAAAAAGAATATTCCCTCAGCAACCAAAGGTAGTGTTTTTTTTCAGATTGCATTTCTTGAAAAATGGATGTATTTAAAAGCAGTAGACACATTAGAGAATATTTAAGAATAATTTCTGCATTGCCTTTTCACAGTCTGTAATTTGTAATGTAATGTATTCAAAATATGTTTGTGTCCATGAGGATTTTCCCTTAAAATATGGAATTGAACATTAGCTGTTTTGCCTCATTGTGGAGGTAAGGAAGAACACAGGAATGTCGACAGGAGATCAGGTCACAGCTGTTTAATTTTTAGTAGTTCTGTGTGCCTTAGTCATCATGAACTATTGAAAGTTATCACTAAAGGGCCTCATTGACATTTCTTCATTAAATAACAAATTCTGTTTTAGTTGGTGAAAGAAATATCAAGTAATAATTAATGTATAAATGAAATAAAAACAGATACTGCAGGGATGATTTTCCTTAGTTTAAACTTCTGTCATGTATATATATAATTTCTTTTTCCAACAGTAGTTTCTTTCCTCTGAATTTGCTTATTTTGTTTTTATTCATCTGTTTTTTTAGGTCCAAATGAAAATAGTGTGGTCAAGCTTTTTACCTTAAATTTCTGAATTTTTGCATGTTAGAGAGTTTGATCCTTTCTACCTGCCCAGAAACCTGAATCTGTTTGCCTTTGGTCTTTAACTTCTAATGTCATTTATGCTGTATATACATTTATCTTTTGAAAAATTATATACTGTCTGAATAATTCAGCAATTTGATGTACCTGATTAGCTTGCTGAGCACAAATTCCAGTGCTTCCATTCTGCTTCTGAATTGTTTAAAACAAATTCACTGCAGGTTGTCTTGAAATCTGATTATATCAGTCTTTGAAATGGTCTCATACCAGCTGGCAACACTGCTACAGAGTTTGCAAGTGTTTTGGCTACTGAAATGCATTTTACTTGCCTTGAATGATATGTCTGGAAGCATTATCCTTTTAGTATATGGGAAACTTATGGATAAACCTGAACAATCCTGGAGTGACACTGTTTAGCAGGGAAACCAGAGCCTGCAGCAGCCTTTGGAGGCCCACATGGGGAACTGAAACTTGTTGCAGTTGGATGGCATTTTGTCATTATTTGCAATATCCAGCCTACAACTGAATGGTGAGTGGACTCAAGGGATGATTCAAGACATTTTGAAATGGGTGCTTGCCCAGAGGTGTGTTCCCTTCTCCAAAGGCTTGCTGCTCATTATGGCTGTCTCGGCCCATCTTGCATTCCTAAAGGGGTGGTGCAGGTGGTTGAAGGTGTACCTCAGAAGTATGGACCATGTTTTCTGTGCTTACCTCCAGGTGTAAGACAGGCCATGGGGTGCCGGCCTTTTTTCAGACAATCAGCATCTTCTGCGTTACTGTAAAAGGAGCATGGTTGTTAATACCTTTCATATTTAAGAAAATCTTATATATAGCACTGAGAGAAAGCAGGATCATGCCTTATCTCAGAAAAGGTTTTTTACTTTTCTCTCAATATTGCAAGCCTCAGAATGTTACCGAAGGTGGCATCATGATTAATGTATCACCATTATAGAGCAGACAGCCGGCCAGCGTATGACATATTTTTGCTTCAGTCAAGAAAAATAACAAAATAACTAAATAATAATAAAAGGTTGTTCTGTGTGTTTCTGGAACTTACTGACAGATTATGAACTAGATGAACTCCTAGTACATGAAAAAATTAAGAGCCAAATATTTGAAAGTGGTATTATCTTGCCAATGCTTTGTAGTGCATGAAATACGTTAATAGTGTTTGGCCATCATCTGGGATATCTGATAATATTCTACCCTTGGAAGGTCAGGTTCTAAATTGGATCCATTCTAAGTTATCTGTAAGGCTATTTCAGAAGTCTGCGTGTATTATATAAATTCAGCATGCTCAGTAGAAGTCTGCTCTGGTGTGCAACAATGTATCATCACTTTAAAATGAGCATAAAAAATCCAATCTTGTTATTAGTTTTGCATGCAAAATAATTTATGTTATATCCTATGCAATGCAGATATGGTCATGGCAATACAATGATATTTGCTGCTGTATGCCTACATAGTTTTCAAAACTAAAATTCAGTGCTTAGCTAAATTGCTAAGCAGACTGGTAAATGTCCAATTTTAGCAGCCTAACATATGTTTATAATTTTTGTTTTAACATATGCTATGTTGGTTGAACTCCCCTCCCCACACATACGGTAGATAAAAGCTGTCACATCACAAAATGGTGGCAGCCCAACTTTTCTAACATTTTCCATGGCACTTCAGAGTCTTGCATTAATTATCTATTCTTGGATAGGAGACAGACTCTCATCTTTGTAGAATTTTGGTTTCAAACCCGTCATGTACTTGGGTTTATGTATGCAGTAGCCCATCTGTGCTTCTGCAGCCAAAAACTGTAAAAAGCACAGGGCAGAGAGAAACGCGGTCAGCAGGAGCGAGGGTGCCCTTGGCACATGGATGCAAATCCTGAGCAAATGGCTCCAAAAACTGGCCTGTTTGGGCTCTAGTTTGCTCAAATAGGAGCATTCTCTCTCTTCCACTTTTACAGGAGAGGTGAGTGAATAAAACAATGCTGGTGCACAGCACTGTTTCTTTTCATTGTGAGCTACTAAACTGCCTCTCTTTTCTCCTCCCTTTTCAAAGCTGGTGTAAGGAGGAATTTCACTGAGTCTATGATTCTTTCCTGAACCTCAGCTGGGTAGAGGAGAATTGTGACAAATACCACTGGAGCTGTGATAATGCTGTCTTAATCCATGCTGCACTATGACATGGAATCCTGGATTTAGACATGAAAGGACATTCCTTAATAGTACAGCAATATGATCCCGTTATCAAATCAAGCTGCCTTTTGCATGTGCTCCAAAACCATGGTATTTTTCGTCTGATGTATTCTGTCTGCCATTTCCCTGTTGTCAGGCTCCTGACTGTGCTGTACTTCAGCTGTGTCATGTCTTCTGGGCTGCTGCATGGGGAATGGTTGCTTTTCCATGGGGGAGGAAGGAGCCTTGCCCATCAATGGAAAGTGCTGTAGAAATGTCACAGGGTCTGTGGTACAGGACTGACACTGGCAAATGTGGTCATATCGGTGCCTGGTCTGTGCACAGTGTGGACAGGATTGTTCTTCTGCCTTCACCCCTGGGTGGCATGGATGCCACCTCCTGCCCTCTGGTCTGCCTTGGAGCTGCTCATGTCCCGGTGCAAGCATAGTCCCAAGCATATTGGCACAACATAATGTATGATATCATTCTTATCCAAGACCAGAGTTGTATCAGACATCTCAGTATGGAGACCTGAGCCCATGGAGCTTCAGGGGAGCTGCTGAGGTACCCTGGAATGTCAGTGGTGGCGTCTGGCTAAGGACCTATGCAATAGGAGGTGTTAGGTCTGGTGCTTCCATGTCCAGCTGCAGAGCTTTGAGAAACCCCACGGAGAGCTGCCAGAGGAACAGCCTGCTTCCAAAGGCTGCATCTGCATCCAAAGCCCTGTGTTGACTCCCAGCTGCAAGCCAGAGCCACAGTCAAGCCCAGAGCTCAGGACTTGCTGGTGATGCTGGTGGAGGGCTTTGCCATCGTTGGATCGTAGATGCCAGTGGTGGTTGTTCAATGTCTATTTCCCGTTTATGTATTTGTTTTCAGCTACAGGACCTGCAGCTGCTGTTTGGCTCACTGTGCTTGTTAGCTGGCTGGCAGGCCTTGCTGTGGAATTCAGGTTTTGTTAGTGTGCACAGAAAACAGTTTTGCTTCCCTGCCAAATGAAAAGCATCGTGGAAATAAATGAAGAAAATTTTAAAGTTAAACTGCTTTTCCAGACATTTAGATAAATGTAGACAGAAATAAATAGACATAAATGCATAAACGTCTGTTTATTATAAATGAACATAAGTAATTAGTGTATTCTTAACAACCAGTATTTATTGCTAGAAGAAAGGCAAAGAGATTTCTTTATTTTCCAGTGTTGCTCTCTGCCTTGGTAAACATTACTTTGATTTGGAGATTTTGTGTACAGTCTGCAGAGTGTAAACATACTTTCTTTCTTTCTTTCTTCTCAGTGGTTTCTCTGCCCATCCGTAATTTATCACCAGTTGAGTTGAACTATGTCCAATACCATTTTTCTGCAATGATTCTGGAAGAGGAATATGTGACTTTGTGGTGAGAGAGGGAAGCAGCAGAGTATTGGTGAAGGACTTCAGTGTTTCTGGAGCTCTGTGTCATACCATGTTAGTGGCTTATTTACTGCTGTTTGCAGTATTTGGACATTGGATAACTCATCAAAAAATTATAACTTTTCTTACTGCTTACATTACTAACTGCTCAGATTTTGCTTTTTAATAGAATAATAATGCAGGTAATAATGCCATTCAACTATTTAAGGCACAGGCATAATGTTAGGATGAACACTGATACAAGTTCATCTGTAGGTTTTTCTCCTGTACAAGTTTGTGAGGAGTATATATCACTTGCTCAGAAAAAATAGTGTTTCTGAACTATCAGAAACTTGAGAGCAGGGTTCCTCATTACAAATACTGAAATATCATCAGGTAAGCCCTTGAAGATGTATACACTAGTCTCCCTTAAAAATAATGAGTCTTAAAAAAACAAGCAAACAAACAAACAAAAGAGTGCCCCCCAACACTTGAAGTGCATGTTCTATTTTCTTTTTCCATAGATTTATAATCATCAGAACTGTTTATTTGAAAGTTAAACTTCTCATATGGTTGTCTGATTCTCAGAGGAATGATATTTAAGAAAGCAGCAAACATCATGAGAATCACGATAAAGTTATGAGAGTTTTTTTGTTCATTATGGATTTGAATTGAATTTTTTAAAAAAATAAATGTATGGGCAGATGGTGATATTTACTTAAGGGAAGCTGAATTCATTATCTGACTAGGACTGGGTATTTCAAGCAGCTGTTTGAAAATGAGAACTCACATTCCATGAAGGAGAACGTATGTTTCAGGAAAATGGAGTCTCTTTTCAAACTGTAAGACTGTCCCTTGCTTAGCCTCCATCAGAGTGGTTTTTGGTGTGTGTGTGAATTCGTTTACTGAAGAACATTCTCGGTAATGATCAAGAGCTAATTTGGTGGGATAGTTTTGTAAAATCTTAGATTCCCCCCTTGCCAAAGGAAGTTCTTTTAAAAGTTTCAAAGCTAGATAGAATTTGTAGCTGTTTTTTATTTCTAAAGTTATTGTTCCAGAAAAAGGATTAAACCAAATATTTAGTAATCTTAGACTTCCTTGCCAGGTTTATTTTCTGTCTACCCAACTTGACTTTATTTTGATTGTGATTGATTGATTGATTGATTGACTGAGATACAATTACTTGAGGAAATAGACCTATGGAAAACTTCTAGGTATAAGTCAGAAGAAAGACAGTGACCAAATGTGACCGTAACTCATTATCTTTTACTGATTTGTTTTTTCTGGGGCTGTCTATTCTAGTATGTCTGTCATATTTGCATACGTATTTTGAAGTGTGAGAGTATGAAAAATAGTCTTTCCTTGTTTTTTACTTACACTCGTTTTCCTTGTGTTCCTGTGGAAGGCTAGCCAGGTACTGTAATCCTAAAGATTGAAAGGTATCCCTAGAAGACTGTGGTGTATTTATTATTGCTTATGTCCTCTCTTCCCCCAGTTCTTTAAGATGACTTTCACAGAAAATTCTTTCACTCAGAAAACCTGTGGCCCTGTAATTCTTGGTTCATAGAGAAATACAAGTCAGTTTGTAGGAGATGACTTTCCCATGTCACTTAACTTCTAATGCCTCCATTTTCCCATTCCACAATAAGCAAATTGTAGTGCTTAATTATTTTACTGGAACCTTTGCTAATATTTCTGAAGCCCAACTATAGATTTTCAAGTAATTTTTCATCTCAGAATGGGCTTATGCATATGGAGTGACCGAAAGGTTCATCACTCTCAAAACTCTTTGGTTTTGGAATTATCTTTGAACTCTACAGAGAATGCAGCTCTGTAGACATGAAGCACAAAGCCTATCTGTGAACAGGAAGGATGTGTAAAGTTGGCTCTTTGATGGGAAATGAGTTCTTCAGTTCAGACAACTTGAAGAATCTCATCACTTTGCCTTCCTGGTATCTGACAAGCCTGCCTCCCCTGTACAGTAGTGGAAGCTGTGAAAATAGCCATCCTGGGAACATATGGAAAAAGGGGTTTTTTGCTCACTGCAAAATCCTAACATTGGATCTGACTGTATGGAGTCTTTATTGTGAATCTTGTGCAATACTCGTGTGAATTTAATGTGCTGTTTATATATAAATACTTCACTTGTGGTCTAGCCATCTGTTTTTTCACAGTGGTTCAGTAGTTTGAAAGGTTAAACTGGTTTTGTCTGGCATTAAATAAGAATTAGTGATGATTGCATAGTGCGTGCCGCATGCATCAGGTAGATGTAAAACATGTTCGGCAGCTTCTGCTAATGGGAGAGATGATATAGCAATAACTAATTGCTTATTATAACTGAGTTCTGACTGCTGAAGGGCACTGTTAAGTTTCTGAGTTTCTCATAAGTAATATTTTCCTCATGTTTTAATTGGATGAAAAATATTGTTTGAAAGAAGGCCTGATGTTTATTCATCTTTAAAGAGCATCATCTGGAATGGGGTTCAGGCTAGGTCTAGAGTCATTAATACTGGTGCAGTGATGCAGAAGCCTGATAATTGAATAAAATATCCTAGCTGAAATTTAACCACAAGCATGTTTTTCCTCCTCTGAAGTCAAAATGGTGGTTTATAATGGGAGCTTTGTCATACTAATCAAGCAGACATTTGGATTTATGTATCCCTAAGATATTAGCAATTTCTGCAGCAAGATTGCAGTTCCTAACTCAAATATTTTTAATTCCTTTTCTTCTCTAGATCATAAAAAAGTTTACAATGGCAATGCTCTGGAAATTCATGAGAGTAGCTAAGTATTCTAAAACAGCTTTATCACCAAAAGTAAAGGTAAGAGGAATTCCCACCCATTCAAGGCATTCTTCATCCAAGTCTGTACCTTCAGATTTTGCTGCCAGTACCCCCTGCTCAAATACTGTGGAACTGCTTGGCAAATCTTATCCTCAAGATGACTATAGCAATGTCACAGAGAAGATCCTTTCTAAGGTGGGGAAGAACTTGCACAACAGAAAACATCACCCTTTGTGGCTGATCAAGGAGCAGGTGAAGGAGCACTTCTACAAGCATTATCTAGGTCGCCGTGGGACTCCGCTCTTTTCTGTATATGACGGTCTTTCTCCGGTGGTTACAGTCCAGCAGAATTTTGATAGTTTACTTATTCCACAAAACCATGTCAGCAGAAGGAAAGAGGATAACTACTACTTGAATCGTGACCACATGCTGCGAGCACATACATCAGCTCATCAGTGGGACTTGATCCACTCTGGCCTAGATGCCTTTCTGGCAGTGGGAGATGTCTACCGCCGAGACACGATTGATAACACCCACTACCCAGTCTTCCATCAGATGGAGGGAGTGCGCCTCTTCTCCTGTCATGAGGTATGAATTCTCTAGCTGGGGTGAAAGACATTTTGGGTAAGTTGCTTGGTCTTGTGTTTGCAGTAAGCAAAGTTCGTGCACCTGAGCAGCTGCACATTGATAAAGATCAAGTGATTTTTCATGTAGTAATATTTTTAATTTGCGAAAAATGTAGATGGAAAGTGTTGAATTTGAAAACAACGATGAAATTCCCTAGGAAAATGTGAAAAAGTGGAAAGACAATATTATTGAAAGCTAGCAAAATGCAACATAATCTGAAAGGAAACAACGTGTTCAGTTAATGATCTGCACAATTCAGTTCTATTTCTGTCACAACTCTCTTCTGGTGAGATCACTTTACCAAAAACTTTATTAAATTAATTCTTGAAGAACTCATTGGATGTGCATTGTTACAGTTACATCCAAAGTACAGTTTTTACTGTTGTCTTTTCTTTTTTCTTTTAATAATGCCAACCTTCTGTAAATGAATGTAATTTTCTAGGGAATTGTTCTTTTCTTCAGCAGCCAATAGTTGTGTGTGTGTAGTGCATACACAGTAAACCCATCAGAGTCCAGAGGCATCAGCTAAAGAGCTCTAGGTTGATGTCCAAGACTCTTAAGTTTATATGTTTTGTTGGCACAGCTTGCATGTTCTGCAAATGCCTGTGTGTAATTAAGTACTCTGCTGCATCATTGATCAGTGGTAAATATAAGCCAGTTTGTTTTCCAAATAGTAATTGATTTGTATAATTTGTGTATGCTTGTAGCAATACTGCCAAATTCACAGTTCTATAACTAAAACTAGCTTATTCTAATAATACTGAGATGTAGACTGTTCTTAATATGCTTGCCAATGGGTGACAGGAGCTTGGCAGAGAAGCCTAATGCCTTTGGATGCCTGAGGGAAAACTAAGGTAATCATAGAGCACTGCTTTTCTCCGTGGTGGAAGGGGCTCGTGCTGCCTGCACTGGCATTTCCCACCCCCTGTGGCTGCTGGTCCTTCCACTGCAAACACACACCTGCCCCTGCAGGTGTCCTGTGAGCTGTGTGCTGCTGGATCCAGCCTGCAGCTGCTTCTTTGGTAACCAGAGAATGGAAATATTGCAGGCTTACCCAGCCTGGTTTGTTTGCTATACTTCATATAGTATTGTATACCATATGCCCTGATAGATATAGATAGATATCCTGATAGGCATAGGCCTATTTATGAATACAATCAGGGTATATGGTATAAGATACTATATTAAGAAAAATTCCATTTCTTAGCCATTTTTGTTCATGACAACTTTTTTTTTTTTTCCACTTGAGCAGAAGTTTAGTCATTCAGATGAAAATATTTTACCTGCCTCAAAATTATAACATCAGTGTTCTTGCAGGAGGAAATTTCTGCAACCTCAGGTGTGATTGATCTTGTCATTGAAATACTTGTTAATGAATGTACCTGTTAGGGAATTTTGGTCCTAATGATAGATTATTTCTTTCTACTCTACAAATTTTAGAACAGGAGTAATACCATTTGAATAACTGGGAACAGAATTACAGAAATGCTTTCACTAACATGTTCTATCTAGAAATAGACAATGTTTAACAGTCTCATTAATTGCATTGGAGATTGTTTCTTTTTGTCTTCTTCATTTATCTCCAAGAAAATGATTGAGATGTTATTGGAGAGCTTTCTATACTGATGAAGAACGAGTAGCGGTGTGGTGTACGATGTGTAAAGTGTTGTTTATTGGGCAGCCTGAAGAAATTATAAACCTGACCATGATCTGAAGCATCCTTTTTTTGCTTCAGTTCATGTTTCAATATATACCCCTTTCTACAGTCATAATCACAAGAGCCTTTTGGAAAAAAATGAAAGTGTAATTCTGAAATTTCACTGGGGACTGTTTCTGTGTTTTATATTCTGGTTGTCTGTTCAAAATAATCCACATTTAAATAATTCCAGAAGGAACTGTCAGAGTGGAACAAAGACTAAATAGAGGTAATACTACATGAGAGAAATAATCTGATATTCATTTATTTATACTCAAGTTTAAGCTGTAACCCGCTGAGCAGAAACTTGTGACTGTCAGGGCCTGTTACCCTTGTCTCAGACTTTTCATTCATAACCAGGCTACAGTCTCTGGTGAGAAGAAATTTGCAGAAGTCCCAAAGATCAGAATCTTTGGAACCATGGGAAAAACTGTTAGCTCTTAGCTACAAGCCCTGGGTACATTTCATGTTATGGCCAGTGTAATAATTTTGCATGCTGTTGTCAGTTTGCTGCTCTAATTTTTTGGTTTGGTTTTTACATTTATCATTTGCTGTCTTCTCGGTGTAAGTGACCACAGACCTAAGATGATGTGAAAAGAAAGACAAAAACCTGGAGTGATTTTATAGCAACTTGAATTTAGAGGAATTTTATGTTTGATCTCAGTTTAGGAGGTGTGGGGGAAAATCACTTCATTCTCAGCTGAAATTTTAGGCAGGATATGAAAGATGTGGGAGATGTACAAAAGTGAGTCTCCTTCACAAATATCAAATTCTGTAGTCATGACTATGTTAAAACTCCTGCCCTGTGATGGAAACCTTCAGCATAATTCTTTATATCAAAGTTAAAATCATTTTGTTGAAGTAAGATCTGGAAAAATAAACCAAGTTTGGAAATTTTACAGTATTTATCCTGAGATATTTGTGAGCTATTTGCTTTTTTGGCTATATGTTTTTTCATGATGGTTGGTTGATTACTTTTTAAAGAGAGAAGTAATCCATAATTCAAAGATGGGCAGATAACTGATGCATTTCTACAGCTTTGTATGAGTGTAAATAATAAAGTACTAAAGAAATTCCCATCTTCCAAACTCATTGCTAAAAGTTAGAATAATTCATGCTTAAATTTCTCATAAACTTTTTAAAAATGTCCTTGTACTGCTGTTAAAGAGCATCTGACAATACATTTAGACATGTTTTCAATGTATTTGGAAGTATTTTAGGTACTTATTATCTGAATGTAATATACATAACAGTTAAAAACTGACTAATATAAATAGTTAAAACCAAAAATCCCAAATCTGCTTCAGAATTCTGAACATAAAATGAACTGTTCTTCTTAAACAGTATCCCCAAGTGATATTCTTTTGTATTCACTTCCTCCAACATTCCTGTTTGTCTTCTAATTGGTGTATTGTTTTTTCTTTCTGTGGTGTATGGCTTTTTTTCTTTTTGTTAGTGGTTTGGATTGGCAATTTTGATACTGCTTTACTCAGATTTGAACTGGCCAGTTTTCCTGGATGGATTATAGGAGAATATATTTCTGTGGTATGCTGTTGGCTTTGGTGCAGTTCCATCATTTGTGGAAAAGAGAGAAAAAATCTCAACTAAATTGCACTTTGTGCATGTCAGCCAGAAGAGGGAGCCAATATAAACCCAATGGCAGTCAATGAACATCTTTCAGTTGACAACAAAAAATGTTTACATGTTGGAAAGAGACTTCGTACGGTGTTTTATGGTCTGTACTGAATGATACATAAATTTTAAGGGGAACAGATGCTAAAACATGGGAATTGCTCCTCTAATTTAGTAACCTTTTTCCAGTGGAGGCCAATACAAGATTGTTTAGATGAAAAAATTATGCTCTCATCAGGCTTGTTTGTGCTAGAAGTAGTAGGGATACATCTTTATTCTCCATTGAAATGCTTATGGTGGAAATGGGAACTTTTTTGTTAGGATACAATGGAAAAATGGTAAATATTCCCATTACAAAAAAAGGACTGCTCCTCCAAAGGACTATATATAATTGAAAAAAAAAAAAGTCAATATTGTAGCTTCTAGTGTTTATATCCTGAAAGGTGAAGACTCTTGTTCTAGGTAATAGAAGATTAGTAGATTTTTCTCTTTTTCATCTAAATACACACTCCTTTCCTCATCTTCCCATACTTGTGTACCTTGGCAATGTTTCTTGTGTGTTGTTAAAAAGTTGCTTTTTTGCTTTTCCTTGTGGTTTGGGATGATGTCGACTCCTGATTGAGCACTGATCTGCAGTTTTTGGGGTTTTTTTTGGTCAAGTGCCATGCTGGGTTTCCACTTGGACAACGTGTGTCTTTAGGTTTGACTTCTCCAAAATCCTGTTACTGCAGCTTTGGACACTGTGCTTCTGCTGTAACATTGTATCAAAGGAAAGTTCCTTCTTGCCTTCGGTCCCTTTTTTTTAATCCTCATTTGTAAAGGAATTTAAATCAATTTATAGTATTCCATTGTTTATATTTTATGGAGTGATTTGGAGCTTTTACGGTATGTCTGAGAGTGCTTGTGAGTGGGACTGATAATAGCAGTGTTTAGCTGGGCACCAAGGAACAAATATTTTAAAAGGTTTAAATAGCCAAGGAAAGGTACCCTTCTTAGCCCTCTACAACTTATGGGTGGGGCTGTGGGCAAAGCATCGGTCCCCCGGAGCCTGAGAGATGGCCCTCCTTCTCACAGGGAGTGGCAAGGGCTGTACAGGAGCAGAGGCACTTGAACTAGAGCCACCTTGGTAAGGAAAAGAGCAGCATCACTACTTTGCTAGAATATTCTGAGGTGAATTTATTCCTGAAGTTTCAGTTTAGCTGAGTGGTAGCAATAAACGGCCTGGCTAGTTCAGGTGGAACTGACTTCACTGTTGCCAGTATCTATCCAAGTTGGGAACATTGTATTATTCTGTATTTTCCAAGTTGTGGTGTATAAATCATGCCATAATAAATAGATCTTCACTGATCCGAGGACCCAAACTGTATTTTTTGTTATTTTTCGTTGACAATTTGGCAGTGAAGGGCATCAGGAGGTCTGTTAGATTTTCATAGTGATCCACAGTCTAGAAAGTTTGAAAACTGATGGTGCATCTTTTACTGCAAAGACGTCATATTTTTTTCAGACTTTGTCTTATTTTTGTTGTCCAGCTAAAAAACCCAAACAAATTAACACAGCTTTTCAGAATGAAGCAATTAAATCTATTCAATGCAGTATTTAAACTGTGCGAGTTAAAAAAGAGCAAATTGTCTACAGGTGTGTTTGGGAAGTCTAAGGTGCTTAAAAGTAAAGGAATTTCTACTTCCACAGAAACAGAAGTCTATCATATATGTCTTAATCGTTGTATCAGGTATCTGTGGGGCAGTGTTACTTTTTCTTTCTGGTTCGAAAACATCTTTATCGTTTTCACTTTTCTTACAAAAACACTTTGATTGGTTAAAAAACCCAAAAAAACAAGTCCTCTACCCTGAAAAAACAACAGAGATTACCTTGCTTTGCTGTAATTGGAGGAGTGGAAATGGAAGGATGTGGAAATTAAGGTTCAACCCCAAGCTTGTGGGTTGAAGTAATTTTTGCCATTTTCTGCTCCCCAAAATTTTTATTGATATGACATGAAGAGCCTTCTGTCATGTGGATCTCTCTTTGACTGACATTAGGTTTGCTCTTTGAGCCATCTCTTGGTGGCATCATCTTCATCATTCCTGATCCATCAGTTGAGTCCTGAGTTGTACAGCACATTTAAAATGTTGTGGAAAGGGTTTGCTATTTGTAAGCGGGTTCAGAGTGCAGCTGTTGGTTCATTTTTAGGGATATTTATTAGGGCCAGTGAGACAAAATTTATTTGTTGTGGCAAGGTTGGATGTTGTCACGTGCAGATCCTCATACAGAGATAATCTTTAATGCTGGTTTGCCTGTGAGCATAAGTACATGAGCATGATTTATTCATTATCTTGATTACGGGTGTATGCATGAGTGGCAGGAGGAATACACAACTGCATTGTGGAAGGACAGGAGGTAGTTACAGATCTCTCTGATCTGAAACCTACTATGAATGCCATCCTGCAAAAAAACCACTTATTTTGGTCTGAATAGTAAATGTATGGATAATGAAGGGATGTGAGACAAAAAAGTTTTTCAAGTGACTGAGGAAACATTGGGGTCTTTGTTTAAATCACACATGTAACTTCTGCCCTTCATGCCAGGCTGAGAAATACTGGAATGTGCTTTTGAAGGAGCATAGACTTGTCCAGTTAAAACCCCATGTCTTCGTGCAATTAAATGTTAAGAGATTTTAATTTATTTTTATTACGAGCTAAACTGTGAGTAAACTTCATGCCACATGGTTAGATCACTTCAATTTCTTTCTGCCTTCACCTTCATAATGCAGCACCAGTCAGGTATGCTGTTAAATCCTGGGAAGTGTTAATTTTTTTGACTTTTGCTTGGTGATACAGTATTCAATATTTTGCACATCTTCATAAGAAGAATAATCTTCTTGTCCTTGCACTAGAAAGACACGTAGGTGCTCGATTTATGGCTACAGGAAATTTCTTTCCTGGTCGTGGTAGTGACTGATTGTATTCAATACAATAAGGTAGTGCACTCTGTCTTAGTCTGCACCGAAGGAAGGAATGTACATGAAAATGTTGCCTTGGATGTGTCAGTGTTTTATGCAAGACTGTTAGGTATTCTTTTTCTCCATTTGCTCAGATACGTGCTTGAGAAAAGCTGACATCAGAAAGGAGTGACTGTAGGTGATTCTTCATTTTATTCAAGCTTTGGCTTTCCCACCTTTATGTGTGCGGAAATGTTGAAGTGTTTCTAATCCAAGACATGTACTTAACACAATTCAGTTGTTGTAATAGTGAAATTGGTGTATCAGTTTAAAGCTGCTCATATTGACAGAGCAATGTCAGTGAATGGAAAGTCGGGAATAAATATTAATACAACTGTAAGACATCTCTTTTTTTTCACACTATAACTCCATCTGCAGCTGAGGGAGCCTCTGTGGAGAATACCAAAGTGCCTCTCGGTGCCTGACTGTAAGGGGGAGGCTGCTGTCGTGCCTGTCTCTCAGGGATTTCCCTATGGCTGTGTTTTCAGAGCCTGTCTGAACTGGACTAGAGTCATGCCTGTGCCCAAAGTGGCCCAGCCCTGTTCCATGTGCCAGCTTGTCTCTTGGTGCTGCTACTATGCTGTTATTTGATTACTAAGCTGAACTTGAGCATTTTCACATCCCTCAGTTTCTTCTCTTCTCCTGGGTTACCATCCAGACCCACCTCCCAGCCTGGCTCAGTGCCCTGCTTCATGGACACTTATCCTGGCTTGGAGAAGATGCTTATGACTGATTTGGCAAGATGAGGACTCAGGCAGGTTACAGGGCTGGGTTCTGGTCCAGTGTATTTAATGGTTCTTGCATATATTTCATTTCCACATCATATAAACCACTGAAATAGCATTTTGCTTAAACTGTAATTGTGATATTAACATTTCAGGAATAATACAACAATAAGGAAAAGTATTTCTACGTACTTGTTGATATGTATGCTGTGTTTTAAAGGCTAGTGTCCAGACTGTCTGTCCGTGCAGAGGTCTGAGGAGCCAGTCTTAAGCTGAAGGGAGGAGGGAAGGGGAAACAGAGAAAGAGATTTTCATGTCCTAAAATACTGCTGATAGATAAAATAACAAATGTACCTTGTAATGTGTAAATACAGTATATTGTGATCCCAAGAGGGAACATCTCTGTTGCCTGAAGGGTGTTTCTGGCTTAGTGAGTGAGTCAATAGAAAAAAATAGCCACCTGTATAGGGTAGTTCAGAGCAGAAGCCTAATTTCGCCACTACGTGTTCCTCTGTGAGGGAGCCTGTATCTCTCCACTGACCACCTGGTGAGCCTAAGACAATTATCCTCCCTAGGCTAATGCTGGCCTCTCTGAATTCCTCCTGGCTTTCAAAACCACATGCTGGATGACTGATCTTCCTTGCTGACAGCAAATTAATTACAGGGTGGGTATTATCTGCCTGTTCCAGCAAAGGTAGGAATAATGTCAGTAAGAAGAAGGGGGTTTAATCTTTTGGATGAGCACTTGAATAAAGAATGTGTTATTTAAAAGTGTGATACTTTGTTTGTCAAGCTGCTGCCTTTTGGTTAGTAAAGGCATTTTTGTTAGACTGATGAAGAATCATTTTATTTGGTATTTCTACTTCCCCTTTTTAATTTAGTATTTTCTGCAGCACACTAAGATTAACTGGAGAGGCGTTTTCTCTATCTGCCAGCAAACTCCTTGTGGCTAGCAATAAAAATTATGCTACTGGATTTTTTTTTGTATTCCTTCAGTCCACTGTGGTGCTAGTTTGCATGCTGCCTGAACTCAGACTCTTCATTCATTTTGTCTGTGGGAAATGTGCTAGAAACTAGTCCTAATTACTTGTATCCAGCATTTGTGGACTACCAGAGATTCACCTGAACTTTTTGTTTAGAGCATTTAGTGCTCTGAAGGCATCAAACTACACTTTTACAGTTATAATTACTTCTGTGAGCATCCATGAGTTGTTAAGATTACACACTGTTCGTGGCATCTCCTGAGTAAGAGCTAGTTATGCTGGGAGGCTTAATGGGAAGAAAATCTCAGTGCATGTTTCTTCCTTCTCTGGGTGCTTGATTGACTATGGGAAGGTGGAAGAGGAGGGGTAGGAAAGGGCAGTAGAAACACTTTCACAATTGGCTCTCCCTACCCTCCAGACTTCACCCCAGAGATAGGATTTTTGCACAGCTGTAAGGATTTCCAACAAAAATACTCTTTAGACTGTAAAACTGCCTGCTTGTCTCCCCAAGACACAGAGCCTCCAACAATGTTGTTTAATGAGCATGTTTTATTGGTCTTTCTGAGAGGCTGTAGATCTGGTATGTATCTGTCCAGGATCACCTGGCCAGAAGGATATGGGGATATGCCCGAAATCTCCAACTTGCAGCAGATGTGGTGGGGAGCAGCATCTGAGTGAAGAGCAAGCCTGCCACATCACAAAACAGCTGTCTCTGTGCTTTGAAATTTATCTGGAAACCCCAACCTGAGATAATGAATCCTTAAATGCCCCATTGACAAAATTCCTGTTCACAAAAAGGATGCTGTGTGTGGGAATATGCAGGAAAATGTACTCCTGAGATGAATAAGCTGTACCCAAGGTGAATCAACTGTAAGCAGCTTAAGTCTCATTTAACTGACAGGGTTTGTTTGGGGTGTTTGGCCTTTTTTTTGTTTCATTTTTTTGTTGGGGAATTGGGTTTGGGTTTTTTTTGTTGTCTGTTTGGTTTTGTGTTTGTGTTTTGTTTTTTGTTTCCTTTTTGGTGTTTTTGTATTTCTTTTATGCAATTCAAGTACTGAAAAAGTTAAAGTAATGATAAATGCCATTGTGTTTTGTGGTTTTTGGGGTATAATTTGCACACATTGTACAGAGTATTTTCTTCCACATGATAACCTTCAAAGTAACTGAATCAGAAAAGGAGAGATGCTCATTTTATAAATTATTATTTTCCTGTGGCTAATTGTATTATTTTAAGATATAGTACAGAAAGAAGCCAGATTTAATTATTTGAGTATTTTTGTTCTTATGATGATTCATCTCTGCATTTAGTGAACAGAATTTGTATAAAGTCACAGCCTTTATGTGTATTTTTCACAGGGCAGACCTAGCAGGTAAGATTCCCACTTAAATCAATGAAACTTCATTCTTTATTTTCATTTAGAAGGTCACTGATGCAAAACACTGGTGTTTTTGTGGTTTTGTTCTAGTTGTTCTCCAGCATTAAAGATGGTGAAGGTTTACAGCTGTTTGAGCAAGGCCATCGCACTGCACACAAGCAGGAGTGTCACACCATGGAGGCAGTGAGGCTGGTGGAGTTCAACTTGAAGCAAGTGCTCACAAAGCTCATGACTCACATCTTTGGTGATGGTACGTTCTTGTACATTTTCCCCCAGACTTCTCATGGCTGTAGTCATTTGGGCTTTTGCTGCATAACACAGACAGGAGGCTTAGGGATTGTGTTGGCAGCTGGTAATACAGAAACAGCCACATGAGTTTTTCCAAGAGGCTACACACTCCTCTCTGGGTTTTCCTAAATACTGGTGCATACAACACCGTGTTGACTCAGCAGGTTTTAGTGAAAATGTTTTGGTGTGCAGCGTGTCTGGGTAACGTAGTGGGCATGAATACAGGTGGGGACTTGTGGAGATCCAGCTGCAAGCGGTGGTCTGGCAGAAGCTGTGTGCTAAAGGCCTGTCAGCGTGGGTCCTGCGAGGAGAGGTATGGGTACTGAAAAAGCTTCAGCAGGGAATTTCTTCAGCTCTCTGCAGCATTTTGTGAGAGCTCTGTCTTTCCCATGCAAGTTATTCAAAACAATGTTACGGTTTTGTAAACTCCTTGCACCTGCAGGTTGTTTTGCCCGATTGTTATGGTTCTAACTAGCAAAATATTTAGGAATAGGTGTCTTAGAATTTGGCCAATCCCCTTGAGGGGTGGATGGCCAAAGGACCAATTACTTTTGCGACCTAACATATAAAAGCCTCAGGTAAAATGATTAAATTGCTTGCTTCCATTGATCCCTGAGCCTGGACTCAGGTGTGGTTTTCTACCCATCTGCGGTGCGACAGCGACAGAGGCAACTCCAGCTCCAGCACAAAAGCTGTGCAGGACCCCCTCTGCTTCATGCACTTGGGCCTCCCATGTCCCTGGAGGGATGGACCGTGGGTGCAGCATCACATCTGGGGGGGTGTGTGGGATCTTGGGTGCAGCTGGGCAGCGTTCACATGGCGCAGCAGTGGCGTGGGGATGGGCAGCAGCAGGAGGGGGTGCGTGTGTCCCCGTGCTGCTCTGCTGCGTACGAGCCCTGAGCGGTTCCCCTGTGCAGGTAAATTAAAACTTCCAGCTGAGGGCAAACCACATTTGCTAAGTTCACATCAAGCTTAAAAAATAATTGTTTTGTGGTATTTAGAGTGGGATGAGGAAGGGTAATGAATGTGTATATGAATGAAGTATTCTCTCCTCAGAAATACCCTGCTTTCAGTTTCAGGAACTGAATTTATAAATGGCCTGAGTCAGAATTGCTACATTAATGCTATTTCCTGGCATGGAGGCTGCTCTCCTGAGCTGATTCATTTTTCTGTTGAGGAAATACTGCATGGTATTAGAATGCATGAGGTATCTTGGCTACTTTCTAAGGTCTTTAAAGATGTTTACTGCACTTATAGCAGTACTTCCAAGAGTGCATTGATAATAATGCCAAGTTCTATATGTGACTGCTTGAATATTTTTCTGAATTTCTAAAGTTGACTTATAGCCAGCAAAAGTTTTACCAGTTTTTGTTCTATTCCACCTGGACAAATATTTTTAAATTCCTCAGCTCAGAGCTTCTTATAGGTGTATTTTACTTAACAGTGGCCTTTTGAAATATACAAAATTAGGATGAGAGTGAGTAGGAGTAAGAATGATATATTTAGATCAACCTGAGATGCTGAGGATGTTTAAAGTGAGCAATTTCTAGGAGTTATTGGTGGTATCTCAGACTGCAGTGACATCCTTCTCTAACTGTTGACAGATGCTGCACTTTAAGCCTTAGCATGTGGCTATTACTAGTTCTTCTACAGTCCCCACAGTAACTAGAAAGACGTTAAAATATATCCATAAATTATTTTAAATGTACAAACTAAAAGCAGATGCCACCTTTCTACTGTAGGGATTTTCTATTTCTATACACCCAGTATTTTTTCTGAAATACAAACACAAGATACAGTTATTGAATTAAATTTAATTATAGATATGCCTGTGTATAAATGTGTGTATTCCTTCCTCC
>VXAC01005917.1:57279-245457 GCA_013399225.1 Rhipidura dahli | reverse complement strand
ATTCATGGAAATACTGGAATTCAAAGTATTCAAAGAGCAATGTTCATGTTAGGCACAAGGTATATGACATCAGTGTGCTGCAACTGGCTCGGGGCACATATAAATAAATTTGTCTTTTGAAAGCTGTCATCTCTTAACTAGCATTTTACTCTTAACTTTACACAGTACTCTTTATTACTTTGTAATTCTCGATTCCTGTAAACTTGAACTTAAAATTTAAAATGTGTTTAAAATGTGTTGTTCTTGGAAAATTTCTTTGTTTTTCCTTTATGTAGCTATTTCACAGGGCCCCATGTTCTGTTAAAAGCAAAAATTTCATTCCTCTTTATACTTGACATCGGTTGTATTTTTTACAGCCTGTGCTGTCAGCAGAATATTGTAGTGAGGTTGCACATCTTTTCTAGCAGGATAGCATGACCACAGCTGCAGTAAGTGACTGAAATGTTGCACTGTCATACAGTCAACTGTTTTTCATAGTCAGATTGTTTGGATTGTAGATTAAGGCTGCTATGCATGTTAGTTTTGCATAAACTAGATTGTGCCTGAAGTCCTGCACTTGGAAGCTGTGCTTCTGCAGTGATTCTCTGGGAATTTACTAGCTCAGGTTGATGATAGATTTAGGATCTCTGCAGGATCTCTGCAGAAAGGTCATATCACCTACCTGCCTTTTTTTTTTTTCCTTTTCTTGTGTGTTGTTCTAGGTTAGTTTTCATAATATTTAATGAGATAGTTGTGCTCTACCTGATTCCTACCACACTATTTGGATAATTCAGTGCTGACAAAACAAAATTGCCTAAAAATGACTATGTTACCCTGAGGAACATCAAAGACTTCAAAGAAATCTGCACTTACCCCAAAAGTATGTCTTTTTATGTCTTTCTGGATTTGCCAACAGGCAAAGGAATGACAGGCACTAGAGGAAGGAGAAAGTTCTGGAGCATGCAGTCAGTTGTCTTAAAAACTTGACAATGTAAGGTAGTTCTTTTAATGGCATTTTCTGGTCCTATGACATGCCTGATTTTGCATTCCACAAGTGATTGTCTTTCAGTTTTTTCCATTTTTCTGTCAGGAAGCTACTTCAAATACTACACCTAGACATCACCTTCCTTAGTTTTCATCTGTTATCTCCATAAAGGTGCACATTTAAAATCCACAAATTTAAGTTATACCTCCATCTCCCCATGCAGACCTGCCAGTGTAGGTAGTCTGTTAGTTCTCACTTTAGTTACCTTATAACAAGGCTGTCCAAGATTTCCACATAAATGTAGCCAGTCTTTCTCAACTCTGTAGTTGGCCAAAAACTTTCTGAACGCTTAGAGGTTCAGAAGTAATTTCACTATAGCAAATAGAAAATAATGACTGTGTGCTGGTTCTGTGATTTGTTGCTTTACATGAAATGGCTCAAAATTCACTGCTGTTCAATATTTATCTACCCAGTTCCTAGGCACTGCTAAGGGAAGGCAGGAGATTGAGTAATGCTGTGCTTTGACTGATGGGTTTGCCACTGCTGGTTCTCTCTGAACCACCATTGGATGTCTTTTAAATCAAACATGCTGTTCTGCTCACTCTCCTTCTTAATTCTGTTGTACTGATACCTCCTTTGAGTGCATGGATATCTGTGAGTGTAACAAGTTAAAAAAAAGTCAGGGACATACTGGTCTGGCTAATAACTTCTGAAGAACGTGAGCTAATGCAGGTTTATATGGGCAGCCAGCTCCTGTCTGCTTCGTGATGAATTATCTGAAACAACGAGGTGTGGAGTACTTACAAATTGACACACACCTCAAGAGGCCACAGTTCAATGCCTTTTGTGCTTCCCAGCACCTGCCCTGCACCCCTCTCCTTTCTCTTCCATAACCTCATCTCTAAAAATAATCCTCACAGCAACAAAGAGAATTTCTGGTCAGTGAAGACCATCTGGGTCTCAGGCTTTGTTGCTTCTGTGCTGTAGTGTAGCAATAGACTGCTTTAAAGTGTTTGATTTGTTCTTTTTTTTCTTTTCTTTCTTTTTCAGTGCCTTTGGTCAAGCCTTTCTCATTATGAGACTCAATTAGGCTAGCACTTGTTTAGCTTAATATCTGATAACACCTCTACTTTTGATTGCAGGCTATGTATGACCAATTGCTTACCTGGATTCAGTGTTCAGAAATAACAATAATTATTCACTATTTCCATACTGATCTGACACAGACTTTACTGTATTGGGTTTGCATGGCAAGTTTTTGGTAGCAGGGAGACTACAGGGGTGGCTTGTGTGAGGAGGTGCCAGAAGTTTGCTCTATGTCTGGCAGAGCCAGTGCCAGTTGGCTCCAAGATGGACCCAATGCTGGCCAAGGCTGAGCCCATCAGTGACAGCAGTAGCACCTCTGGGATAACACATTTTAAAAGGGAGGAAAAAATCCTGCACAATTGCAGCCAGGGAGAGAAATGAGAACATGTGAGAGAAACAGCCCTTCAGATACCTTTGTTGGGATACAAGGTCAGTGGAGGAGGAGGGAGAGAAGGTGCTCCAGGTGCCTGAGCTGAGATTCCCCTGCAGCCCAGGGTGCAGACCGTGGTGAAGCAGCTGTGCCCCTGCAGCCCATGGAGGTCCATGGCAATACAAAGATCCACCCGCAGCCCATGGAGGACCCTGTGCTGGAGCAGGTGGATTCCCAGAGAAGGCTGGGACCCTGTTGGAAATCTGCACTGGAGCAGGCTCTTGGCAGGACCTGTGGCCCTGTGGAGGGATCCACGCTGGAACAGGAGGTTCCTGAAGGACTGCACCCTGTGGAGGGACTCACACTGGTGCAATTAATGAAGGACTGTCTTTGGTGGGCATGACCTCACCTTGGAACAGGGGAAGAGTGTCAGGGAAAATGGGTGATGAACTGACCACAGGCCCCATTCCCCATTCCCATTGCTGATGGGGAGGAGGTAAATAATTTGGGAGTGGAATTGAGCCCAGAAGAAGGGAGGGATGGGGGAAAATGTTTTCAAGATTTAGTTTTATTTCCCATTATCCTACTCTGAATTGATTGTAATAAATTAAACAACTTTCCCCAGGTAAAGTCTGTTTTGGCCACAACTGTAATTGGTGAGTGATCTCCACCTGCCCTTACCTTGAACCATGAGCCTTTCATTCTGTTTTCTCCTCTGTCCAGTTGAGGAGGGGAGTGGTAGATCAGCTTATCTGGGGACCTGGTGTTCAGCCAGAATCAATCCAGCACAGTTATGAGTGTACAGCTACCCATGGGAAGGACTCCCATGAACACTGTGAGGCTCTGAAACGAGCAGGTGTGGTTGTGTCTGATAACACAAATAATTCCTTTGAACCGGAAAAGTTACGGAGCTTGTGTCTAGAGCTCAGGCTTTGATTAGAATCAGCATTGTGCTCTTACAAGTGCCCATTTTAAGACAGATATGTGTCTCCTAAAATTTCTAGAAAAGATCTATTTTGCCAGTGTTTCATAGGGTGTATGTGAAGAAATAAATTAGGCCAAATCAGGCAAATTATATAGTACTACAGGAAGCCTAATCATCATAATCATTTTAAGTCCTTAGTGGTTTAATTTGCTGAGTTTAAGCAATGCCCTTTATTCCTTGGGAATATATTGAGCACCAAGACAATATTTTGTATCTAAATAATAAATGCACCCATTAATTCTGTGACAATCTATAGAAATTCAGTTAATGTTGCTGAAGGCTGAGCATCCTCTGCTTTTCAGTAAAGTCTTCTAGAGCCAAAAGTCTGATAGAACACTTGAATATAAACTACAGAGGTATTCCCAAATGGCCTGGATACTGTATGAATAAAATTATTGTGGTATGTGGGATTAACTATTAATTTAGAGAACAAAATGAAGGTGAGAGTTGCTTCTTCATTGTGAATTTGTTTTGGTTTATTCAGATTTTTTTTGTTTGCTTATTTGCATTTAAAACAGAAGCCTCTTAAGTACTGATATGCATTAGAATTCAAAAATAAAAAGAGCTTTAAATTCCTTTTTTGCCTTTTAAAATTTATTTTAATTAAGAACAAATAGCTGAGAAATCCTTTTTTACCCAGAGATTCATGTTTTAAGTAATCAGAGGATTAATAAGAAACCATTATCTGCATGTTGTTACTGAACAAAACTAGTTGAATATTCAATATAGTTGCTACAGTTGCAAATGTTGCAAATTAAATGAGGATATTTTATATGTGCACAGCCCTAGGATTAAAAATGACAAGATTTGGAAATTAAAAAAAAAATGTTTTCTGCACACCATACTATTGTATTCATGTAACTCTTTTCATCTATGTATTTTTTATTGTTATACAGACTAAAAAAAAAAAGCAATAATGTGATTGCTCTAAGTCACAGTACAGTTGTGAATGAAACTATTGCAAATACTTCCAGTTTTCTGAGTTCTGTATATACAATTATCAAAAAGCTTTTTCATTATTCATGTAATTTCCTGAGGCTGTTTTTTTAGAAAGCAAAGAAAGTCTAGAAGTAGCAGTCTGTTTGTTTTGAAATCTGCCTTGCCATTTGAAATTTCACAGCATCTAGAAAAATTCCCTGTGACAGTTAGGTGGTATTTCATGTTTTGGCCATGCATGTATACCTTGGTCATAATTTACTGTTTCAGTTTCTGTAGCCACATTCGATGTTTCAGAAGTAATCAAAGAAGATCTAATCCTTGATGTTACCTAAAATATTTTTATTTGAAAAATTTCCAGTATGAATCATGCAATTTCATGTTTTACATTCCTTTTATGAAACAACCCCAAAAAAGCTTGAAGATCAAACCAGGAATGTTAACAGTTGCTGTCACCTGCACTTCCTTTGCAGTGCTCCTTGTTTTCAAAGCTGGACCTGCCTGGTTCTTAATGATCCTAACACTGATTAGCATTTGGCTTAACTGAAGAGAAGATGGATTTGGGGTTAAGGCATTAGATTAGCTTACAAAATTTGCATTTCAGTTCTCTTTTGAGTTTCTATGGTTCATGTTTCTGAGACTTCTTTCCTGACACCTAATAGTTAGAAAAAATTGTTTAGTGAAAAGCTTCTGTAAATCATTAGAAGAACCAAAGCTCATCAAATATAACAAGGGCTTTGTCAATAACTCTGCTTTTGTTAGCACTGTATACCTTGCTGTCTTCTGGCTCCACTGCTCTGAGATGCCAGGACTTTCCTTGCTTTGCACAGTGGTATTTGCAGAGGTGCTGAGCTGGAGAGGATGGTGGGGACTTCCCAAGTGGGGCTGGTCTCTTACACTTGTCTCCTGGGTCCAGAATGCTCTGTTCATGTGTTGCATACCTTAATAATGTGCAACTCTGAAAATATATTCCTATTTGTGTACATTAATACCTATTTTTAACTTTCATATTTAAACATATACAAAGAAAATAGCTCTGTATTTTAATTAAGTTCAGATGAAAAAAAATTACTTGCCTAGGCGATCCATAAAATACTAAGTGAAAATTAAAGATTTTGCTAGTTTTTCCTGTGAGAAGCAGTTAGTCATTTCCTGGTACAAAGAATAACAAAATTACTGACTTTCCCATTATCTTGGCTCATTTTTGTTCGATGCCAGGTGGTTGCTAGAGTTTGACAAATGATTGATTTGGTTTCAAAGGGTGCTTGAATTGCACAAAGCATTTTTCATATTAGAAAAGACATGGTCATTTTTTTCCACAGGTTTCAAGATTTATTGCCTCGCACAAGTGTTGTAAATTAGTTTGTTTGCTATTTATTTTCTCTGGATTGCTGTAATTCACGTCATTAGTTGAAGGGCAAGTTTTACAGATGGTTGGAGGGATGGCCTTTTCAGCATACACCCTTTCATATTTATTTATTTTTTAAACACTGCTACAGGGCTGCAAGTCAGATGGGTAGATTGCTACTTCCCATTTACTCACCCTTCCTTTGAGATGGAGATCAACTTCCAAGGAGAATGGATGGAGGTCCTGGGCTGCGGGGTCATGGAGCAGCAGCTTGTCAACTCAGGTACTGAAACTCCTTTACTTCATTGACATCTCTGTTAGCAAACACTTCCAGCACAATCAGCTTCACAGTCTGGAATGCCCCCTTCTACCCTGGTGAGTGCAGACATCTCTGTGTGGCAGCTGCCACAAGCTCTCCTCAGGTGGAATGCAGCCCTTGCATGCTGTGATTTGAGGGTAGCAACTGAGCAAGTGACCTGGAGCCTGCAAACAGAAAGTTTGCTTCTTATTTTGTGCAGTAAGGAGACACACAGATGTCAGCTTTAAAAGAGAACCTGCAAATTAGGGCATGCGGGGTTTTTTTCTTTCCCTAGAGATGTCAAGTGCATTCTTAGTAACGACTTAAAAGTATCAGTAGCAAATAACTTCCCCTAATATTTGGAATATCAAAATGCTCCTCTATATCTAAAACATAGAAAGAGGAATGTGATATCTTTCATATTGCTATTTGGTTTCTGGATAAATGGTAGGTAGCTTTTTTCTTTTGTTTTGTTTCTTTTTTCCTCAGGTTGGTTGTTTATGAGGTTGTAAATTGCATTAAAAGCAACGTCATTTATTTTAATTGAAATTATTACAGAACAATGTCACCTGACAATTTTGCTTTCTAAAATTTTCACGTAAGTATTAAAGAAGGAGAGGAGAAATTGGTGGATTTTTTCTAATTATTTTTACATGGAGAATTTTGCATGCTTTCTTTTTCATTTGCTGAGAACAGGTAATTCTTAGTAAGCACAGGACAGTCTACATGTGGTCAGTCCTCTGTTGTTCAGTGTCTTCCAGTACTATTTATTAGGTATGTAAGCCTTTTGGAATATGATCTGTTTATTTCCAGCAAGTGGGCTTTCAGATAGCCAAGGTAATATTCAATTGATTTTTTTCCGATTGGTTTGTTAAGCTGTTGTTGTATTTTCATGTGCTCTAAATCCTTCCTATTGAAGATCAAGTGTGATAACTACGAATTACTTAATTTTGGTTCCATTTACTTGGCACAGCTTGTTTTCCTCAAGGTTTGCTTGTATTTTAATGTGATCATTTTCCTTTTAGAAAGATATCCGCTTCCAGAATCTCCCCACAATGAATTAATGATTTATGCTAATGTTCTGTCTCAGGTTATGGTCTTCATAGTGTGGTAAATACAATACAGCTTCTAATCAGTCTTGGAAGTGAAAGACTGCTGTGTAATATTGTTTCCATTAGATGTAACACACCAGTGTCTAGTCTTTCTGCTTCAAAAGCTTTTATATTGCTCAACTCTTATGATTAGGTTCCTCTAATGGGTGAGAAAAGAGCTAAACTGTGTCTCAAAGCAATTACTGTATACATTTGTGTGTGTGTGTGAATGGATGTACGTGAAACACCAGAGGTTTCTGCAGCACTTTTTTTTTCTTGCAGCTTTCTCATGTGTGGGCTTCCATAGCACTTTCTCACCCTTGAAACTGCACATTTTTTAAATGTTAGACCTGATCAGGATTTTCTAAGGGAGGACAGCCCGACTCAGTCATTCACTGGGTAGTGGATCCAGTCTCCTGAACCATTCAGATTTTCCATGTTAGCAGCAAGCAAGGTTTCTGTTGATTTGGTGTGTTGATGAGCATGTACAATTTAGTAAAGGCTGCAAGTACCATCTTCATTAAAGCAAATTTAGCTATTGATTATTTTTTAAGAGCTGTTTGCATTCAGGAAAGTCTCCTACAACAACAAAAAAGAAGAATATGGTGTTATTTACTCTTTTCTAATAGAGATCGTATTTCTTACAGTGATACTATTTGAAAAGAAAAACATAAACCCTATTACAGTGTTTTTATGAATCATTAAAAAAATATACAGTACTCTGAAGATACACTGAATTGTAAGGGATGATGTTACATGTTCCCCTAAGGCTGATGGTGCTAAACTGGAGCAAGTATTTGGTATAATGTGAACAAGAAGATCATTTGGTAATCAATGTTCAGTAAGAAGTACAAAATCAAATTTATTTTACTGTTTAACTTTCCATTTTTGTGTGTTTTCTTTTTCATCTTTATCCCTGAATACATAACTTTAATAGGAGTGATATGTATGAATTTTGATATAAAGAAAAGGTGGTTTGTTCTGGTTAATACTGGGAAAAAATACAGAAACTTTGCAGCATATGAGGAAGTACTCTCAGTTTTAGGTCCAGGATGAGGATACAAGGAAATTTTGTGGTTCAGAAGAGCTAATTTCAATTAACAGCACCCAAAGTATGTATTTCTGTACTTCAGGAGTTTGTTATCTAGGATTTGCGAAGCTGGTGGTGTTCGTTGGTAGTTGCTCAAGTTCCAAGTCTGTGTGGAATTCTACAATTCAAACCTTTGAATACAGGACATGGCTTACTCAGAGGCTATGATCACTTGTTGTTGCTTAGTAACTGTGAAATTGGAAGCAGTTAGGGTGTGATCCTTTGCTGATGGAAATCAATGGCAATGTTCTCAGTGCTCAGTGTTGCAGAATATGTTAGCTGGGGACAGAAGCAAGTACACTGAAATAAAGTTTACCACAAAACTATGAGACTATAAACCAAATCATTTAAAAATAAAACCAAACCCGAACAAACACTCCTGCCCCCCCAAACAAACCCCCACTCATAAACAACAAAAAGAACAAAACTCTGTAATTTTTTTTGTAAAACTTTTCATGATGTTTTTAAGCCCTGAGGTGTACAACGAAATAATGTAAGGGTGGCACACCAGATCCAACCTCAAGTCCAGGGCATTGCTGTATCATGATGACATCCCAAACCAGTGCCTACAGATGCATAGGACAGGCATGGTTATACTAATCATTCCCTGATGTGCTCCTGCAGCTGCATGTTTCCTGAGCTGAAAATTGCACATTTGTTTCCAGTAGTCATTGTGGAATTTTCTGCCATTCATTTGTTGAAATGTTTGAGTCCCAGTAAATCTTTACTCTCTACAGTATCTTAAATTGCCTAACTTTTGTGAGGAATCACTTCCTTTTTGTTCTGACCAACAACTTAGAGATACAGTTAGAGCTCTTCTGTCATGCGAGAAGGGTTAGTGAGTCTCTCTTTCTTTTTCCTTGTTTAAGCCACTTGGTATTTGTTTAGATCTCAGTTGTAGCTCTTGTCATTGACTTCTTTCCAAGCCAAAGAGTGCTGGTCAGACAGTCCCTCCCTATGTGGGAGCTTATCCATATGTTCTGAGTCATGATCACTGCATCTTCTCCCGGCTTCTCTTTTCCTCTTCTGTTAATTCTTAGTATTCATTTTGCTGTGTTGATCTTTAATGAGCCTTGAGTTGAAAATAAAGGGGAGGTTTTGGTGTGATGACTGCTGCAGGTGATGGTGTTTGATTGCTAGCTGATCCTGGTACACAGTCAGACATTCAGCTCTGGAGGGCAGCTCAGGATGAGGTCTCACTTCCTAAAATTATGAATCACAAATGCTGCTGTATTTGGGCTACCAGTAAGATGAATTGGTAGAAGTTTCCTGCTGTATGCAGATTTTTCTACCTTTCACATCAGAAATTAATAGTGATATTTACAGTCTTACGAAGCTGATTTTATTTTTTTTTTTTTTTAATTTTATTTTTTATTGTCATCTTAAATGGAATAGGGAATGGTATAGGGGTTTGGAAGAGGAAATTGAATTTATGGCAGCTGAATTTATAGCAAAGGTAGTTGTCCTAGTTTCTTGTTAATTTTGTGAGTATTTCTACTAATGAAAAAATTGCTAACCCACTCTAAACATCTCTAGGAATACTGTTGAACATGACAAAAGGAGTTTGTTGTATGTTCTTCAAATCATTATCTTTATTTTAAAAGGAGGGAGATTGTTTTCATGAAACCTCATTCTTGAAGTGTAAGCCTTTGCAATTTGGAATCCCTTTTACAGATCATTTGCAGGACTTATTCCCAAAATTCAAATAGTACTAGGTCCAGGGCTGCCACCTTCAGCCAAATACAGTCTTAACATGTAGAACTTGTTTGGCTTCAATGCTGCAGTAAATAAATCTTTCTCATTCTTCACTCATTTCTTGAAGTTCATTGAAATTGCTATTTGAGTGGAAGTAACAACTTTTAAATACTTAACTTGTCCACTCCTTTTTGGTTTTGACAGTAGGATTATCAGTTTAGACAGTTCTCCATGGGCAGCAGGTTAGTAGTTAATAGAAGAATTATGTCAATGTTACCTTGCAGGCATGGGGCTTTTTTTTTTTAATTTATGAATATGTTCTTAAATCAAATATTAGTTACGGGTGAGTTAGGTTCATATATCAAGCAGCAGGAGGTATTTTGGAGAAGGTGAAATCTAGTATCTTTCATCTGTTGGGTTTTTCTCCTGCTCAGCTCTTGCCTGGTAAATTACATTAAAATGTTTGAGCAGATGGTGCATGTGGCTTCAATCGTGTGCTGGCCCATGTTCTGTCTCTGCTAACAGCTCTCTGTGGAGACCTTGAAATAGTTAATGCTGTATGTGTCTGTATGGAGGTAGTGTAGAAGGGTAAATATAATGCATTTAAATATGTGTCTGAAACCCTTCAAGGTGAAATTAAAGTTACAGAGGTATTGGTGTATCGAGCATCTGGGGCTTTTCAAGAACGTGAGGTAACACTGTTGGATGGGCTGGTTCTTCCCACCGGAGCACCCAAAGCGATTTAAGTCTGCTCTGTGAGCTTCACAGCTCTGCATGCCAAATCTCTCAGGGGCATTGTAGGTCACTGTCTTGTCTCCAGTACAACCACACTACTCCAGTATCTTGACTCTCCCAGCCTTTCCTGTGCTTGCTCTCCTGAGACCACTCTGAGATATCGAAGTGTCCTCGTTCCTCACTCGTGGGCTGGAACTGAAGTACTCTGGAGGCTGCTACGCATGCACACTGCAGACAAAGAGTGCAGCTGCTTTAGTTAAAGTGAGCTTTCCTACAGTCTTTTTAAACTCAGTAGAGAACTGAAGTCTTCCAATTTGTTTTGAATGTATGGAGCTTTTTGGATCAAGCTGCTGAGTGGCCTCTTTGTATGTCTGACTGCAGGGGGAGCAGAGTCTCCCAGTTTAGGCAGGTACCTGAAGGTAAAATGAATATCTCATGAAGATACAATGTCTCCGATGAAATAAAATTAATGGGAAATTAGGAAGCATCTGAGTTTTACTGACTTCCCAAGGGTTGCCTGTTGATGAAACTGAAGTTGAATCCAAGCTTTGTATCTCAGCTCCTTGGTCACCTTTGTCTCCATCAATCCTCGTGATTTACATTTGCACATAAATGCACACATACGTGTGTATATGTATAAAAATAAATACAGAATGAGACAAATAAAACAAATTGATGACCAATTAAATGCAAAGTCAGACATATTTTGCCTTTTTTAATTTTGATGTGTGGTTCTCTACCCCACCTCCTCCCCCTCAGTGTAAATCTGAAAAGCTGATTGTCACATCTGGCTAAGTTGAGAGACCTTCTGTTGAGCTGGTGGCCACTGAAATTTTGTATTGCTCAGTCAAACATGGAGCTGGTATGGAGTTGTAAGCTTTTGGTGAAAGATGTGATTGAATTTTTATCTCTGTTCTTCAGATATCATACACATACCCACAAATGTATGGATATGGCACATCCAGAGATGGGTGTACCTGAGACAATGCTGATCAGTTTAAAAGGGAATAAGTAATAAGGCATAGGACCTGATTTTCCCTGATCCACCCTGTCTGTATGAGGAGAGGAGCTGTGATTGTAGTCACCTGGGTGGCTACCAGCAAAACATGTACATGACTTTTAACTTAAATAGTTCATATAATGGCCCAGTCATGTAAGTTGTGGTGTGTGGAGTGGCAATTAGGTGTTCTTAGTTGACTACCACATCTGTTGACTGTAAAGGAATCATCCATAGCAAGTGGCAGCAGAAATATTGGCCACTTTCTTGGCATCTTCAGACTAACAATTAGTGTCACCCTCCTTTGTGATTGCAAACATAACTGATGGTTTGTTAAGCATCCCAGTCCTGCAAAGGGAATTGATACAGAACTACTCCACATGAGCTGAGCTGTAGCTTGTGATTTAAATTTTGGCAGGATTAGGTCTGGACTCGTAGGACTTTAGAGGTTCAAGTTTCTAAAGAGCACGTATTTTAAATTTGGGATGACTTTTATACAGCAAAGCTATTTCTTCTAACTCCTTTCTATTCAAGAAATTGAAGAGAGTTTATTTTTTGTGTTTATATGAAGATTGCTTTTTGGGTTTGATTTTATTTTGGTTTCTTTTGAACTGACTGGAAGGAAGTCCAAGTCTTGCCTTGATAAGTAATTCAAAACACAGAAATGAGTTATACAGAAGTGATGCTTCTGTCAATCAAAGGGCACATTGCTTTATTTGCTCTTTGTTTCTCCTGTTCTGTTATCTCTGGCTGCACCACCAGGTCTGATGTGTGTGTTGTGCTATAAAGTTAAATCTTTTCTCTGCCCTTCCCTTTTCCTTGTCAAGATAATTTGCCTGTTGTCTTCTAATTCATTTACAACTCTATTTTTAAAGCTGGTTTTTCAGCAAGTTTTTCATACAGAAGGAACCCATAAAATTTTTGAAATGTTGCTTTCTCTGATTTTATTACCTTTGACAGATTCATTATCTGTGTTAAAGTTGGGATTCTTCAGAAGAATTAATATAAGCTTGCTTCCAATCTGTAGTGTTTGTATATATTGAACAATTCCAGTATTCCATTTTATGACAATTCTATTATACCTATTCCTGGGAAATGTGTTATTTATTTACAGGGGTGTCTTGTGGAAGAAAAAGTATAAGATTGATTCTTAGAAGTAAGTAGTTATTATAAAACTTGGATGGCCATTTGAATTTGTGGGTTTATATGACTTTTGTAGCTTAATGTTAAGAGTAGTGATGTCAATAGATTTAGAGGGTAATTCCCTTTCATGGTGCAAGATTACATTTTTAGTTGGAATATAAATTCCTTTTCTTCATAATTTAAGAAACTACTTTGTCTTCATGCTTCATTTTTTCCTGCACAGAAATGTATGTGACAAAGGGTTAACTCAGTCTAACACAAACTTTGAAATCAGCAAGAGTGTTTATTTGACTGACTGACACATCTTTCCAATAAGTGAATGAAAGCTCCTTTCAACATATGTGAGGCCTCTTTTAGTCCATTTGAAATCTAGAAAAGAAAAAGAAAAGAGATAGGTGGTTGCACCTTCCAAAGTTACTGTTGCCTTGAAGCAGTTTGCCCATATATATTTACAGCTTCTCCTTCCCTTAAGTTTTTTTTTTAATGAAAAGTAAATTAAAGGTTTAGTAATTCACTAATATTTATCTCCTTGGGATCCTGCAGGAGGACTAGACTACCACACACAAGAGAAGGCTAAATAATGATAAATGTAGGTTATTAAGCAGCTCCCAAGTAAAAGAAAGTGGTACTCTCAGACACCTTGAAGAGCAACAATTTGTGGCACAGAAATGGTGTTTCCCTTGGCTTTATTTATGCAAATGAAAATACATCTAAATAATACTATTGAATTACTACACTGTTATATGGTGAATGCTCAATGTTTTTAATCAGCCAGGAGTTGGTTCAATGAGCCTAATGTAATTCCTCATCAGGCTAGGATACCCTCTGGGTAATTTTGTTGCATTGCAATATTCATTTTTGCTGTTCCCAGGACATTTATCAGGACTACCCAGCTGAGGCTGGAGAAGAGATTTACAGGCATGTCTCAAACTGTTTCTGACTCTGATACACAAAGCTCACTTGAGACAGATTCAGTTCAGCTGAGATTAGATCAAGCATTTTAGGAAGTGTTTTTCTTTTCTAGATCGCAAATACAAACTTGATTTCTCCTTTCTGGAGGGGGAAGCTTTGTTTAGGATGTTTCTGTTGTGCCTCATTTCTTGTCTTTGAGGCTGGTAGTTGGTGAGAGGAACGGGTCAATGCAGGTCACCTGCTGGAGCTGAACGTGCACCTCTTCCCTCTCTCTGCTCTGCAGGTGTACTAAAAAAATAGCAAACCAGTGGCCATGTGTGTGGGTGGTCAGCCTTCTGAACTCCATGCCATTTACAGAGTGATGAGTTATGAGGCACCTGTCTTATGGGACAAGGGGTAGGAAAGGGAAAACCCAAGTGTGTCATATAGTTGAGAGAGAGCAGCAGCTTTCCAGTGATGACAGCCTGGCTGTGGCAGCAGTCCAGGCTGAGCCAGTGGCAGCAGCCTCTCATGGCTCATTCTGGCTGGAGTCTGAGAAGATTGGATTGCCCAGCTGTCCGTGTGCCAGTGCACACTGATCCACTGCTGACCACGCGGGCAAGCCTTGGCTGGGGACCACTGTTTGCATCGCATGTGAGCAAACACAGAACAGCTCAAGAGCCAGGGCTGGGCCACTGCTTCTCTGTCATTACTGCCTGCCAACAGAAGAACCTTGCATGGTGTTGCAAACTCTAGCTTTGCAGAAATGTCCACTGGTGCCATTTCCACTTGTATTACAAAGACTACCTTAGCTTCAGTCTTGCTTGGGCTTCATCTTCAGACACCCAGATTCACATTCCTGTTCAGCATGCGTGAACAGGCAGTGTCTACAAGCAGTAGAGAGGATAAAACCTACAACACGTGAATAAAGAGGTGTTCAGAAGGAGGTGATAATGCTGTGAAGGATAAACATTTTTTCCAGAAGGAAAAGAATCTAGATCAGGTTTGACACTTCCATGCTGCTGGAAGGCAACTGCAGCACAATCTATGGAGAGGAGACAGCCTGTTCCAGGCAGTGTACCAGCTAGTTTGGGGAAGAATTTGCTGGTGTACATGAAATGAATTGGGGAAAAAATGCCAGCCTTTATTAACACTTTTCCCCCAGGTAAATAACTTTACAGATTACTAATAGATATTAAAGCAATATCTCTTTTTTCCTGAACAGAATGGATGTCATAAATTATGTATTGTGATGACTGTGCAGTGAGCATCAGTAGTAAGTTTGATCCTAAATACCATGGCAGAGTCTGAGGAAACTTTTGTATGTAACAGTGAATGGAATTTAATAGGTCATCATGGAAGTCATCTTGTGCCTCTTTTCTTTTTTGGCCAAATGGAGATTGGAGGGGGAAAGTGCTTGTTTGTTTCCTTGCTTTTGAGGTCATTGGGATTATTTAAAAACTTTAGCTGAGTGTTTGAAAATCTAGGCAAGTTCTATATTCTCTGGGTGAAAATGTTGGCTTTATCAATAAAAAAAAAATAAGTAAAAAAAAAAGATCCTGACAAAAAGCCCATAAACTGGTGGCTGGAGTTTTAGAGCTGTTCAACTCCTCACCCTGCAATGACTTGTATTTCTACTTTATCTTAAAATTGAGGAGAGACAGGAAAAAGTAACAAAAGAATATGTTTTCAGCCCTGAAGTCTGAGTCGCTCATACAAAAGTACAAGTCTTCTTTATTCTAATGACAGAGATTGTCACCAACATGGTAATTCAGAGCTTTTTCTGTTAAAAAAAAAAAAAAAAACGTGGATTTACTGAGTTTCTTTTAGAACAGTGATTGATGTAAAATAGCAGTGGGGATTATAACAGAAGAAAAGTTAGTAGCATCTATTTAAATAAGGCAAGAGATTCCAGCTAGGGCTTTGACTGTACTGGTTGTAAAGTATTTAGCTAATGAATTATTCCAAAAGAAAAAGTACAACGAGGAGAATCCTTTATTCATATTAGTTTAGACTTGCTTAGCATGTTTCAAAAGTGACAGTCAAAGATAAAATCCTGACTGGGACTCCTTTTTTCATCTTGGGGAAATATAGTCTTAATACAATACTACTGCGTGGTGCACAGCAAAAACTGTATGTGCCAGGATATCTCTGCTACTGTGTTAGAACCCACCATATCACAGTCAAGGCAGGAACAGAATTATTCACTATTCCAAGTGCTTAATTTCCTTATAGTCTTATTGAATAAAAGCTGGTGATCTTGGAAAGGAAAACTGTACACTACCTGTATTGCCACTTGCTGCTGCTATTTTTATTTATTTCATAAGAGGTGGCAGTTCATGTTATACAGGAGAGTTTATTTTCTCTAGGGTTCTCTGCTTGGAAGATTGTCCTGTGCCCCTCTCATGGTTATTTATTTATTTGTCTGCTTCCTCACAGCCTGAAGTTCTGGTCATGTTCATAGGAGATATGATAACAGGTTTTGCACATCATTGGCATATGAGCCATAGAAACAAAGAAATGGGAATTTACCAGAGCCACTCCAGAAAAAGAAGCTGGAGTTCACTTAAGCCATCTGAAGATGCACTTAATTGTACTCTAGTTTTAAACAAAAGTTACTGTGGCTGCATTGATCTCAGCTTTCACACATCACTAGTGAAGTGGAGCAGACTGTGCATAAGCACTTGCTATATTCTGCATATGGCTGATTGGAGGAGCTGTAAGCAAACATTGGACAAATGCTGTAGCATCCTAAGTAGATACCCTAGGTTGCTCTGTGCCATATATGTGATTTTATAATAGTATCCAGGAGATGAGAGTGATGCACTGGTGACTATCTGCATTGCTTTAAATGTGACCCTATGAGCTGCTGTCCTAGTGGGACAAGGAACAAGCTGCTCTTTTGTTTTGGCAGCATGGGATGCTGAGAAGACTGATTTCTAGCTGGAAAAATGTATAATTTGCGCTGTTTCTGTTTTTATGCAGTTAGTCAATACAAAATTATCTTAATAGAAGCAAACCTGTATATCCTTGCATGGAGAGAAAGAAACACTTGATATGTATGACTGTAATTCAGTGAATAGAAAATAGAGTAATTTCTGTGGTGCCACATCAGTAGTTCCATATTTGTCATCCTTGTGGCTGTCACAGAAGCATTAAGTCTTAAAAACTAGAGAGGGGATAGTAGGGAAGTGTGCAAGATCATCAGTGGACATTCACGAGACTGATGGCTGATTTTTAAAAAATAATTGTTATGTTATACAACTTTCATAAACACTGGTGTTGCCCTGGAGTTTTCACCTGATGATAGTTTGAAGGAAATATTATTTAAAAACAAGAAGGAGTGCAGTTGGGGTCATCTTACTCCAATGTAAGAGCACTTGCAGAAGTAGTACAACTGATCATTTCCTATAGATCTCTGTGACTGCTCTGATGTTGGACAGATAATGCTTTCACATTCTTGCCTCTTCTTTGTGGATCAATAATTAGATAAAAATTTTTAACAACTCTAAGAGGCCTGTCCCTTTTCTTCATTAAAGTGAGCATTGGGTTTTTCAGAGGAAGGGAAGGAACAGCAGCCACTTGCAACAGGCATGCCCATAGCTTGAGATCATGATGGCATTGTTTTTGTGGATTAAATGAATGTGATAATTCTTAGAGGTAAAACACACTTGTGATCATAAAAAAAAAAAAGCACATCCTTCACTTATTTTCAACAGACAGCCTCCTGTCTTCTTTCTACAACACCTGCAGGTGTGATACTCAGCAGTGAGAGAAAATCATTAATTCTTACCTTGAAAGGCTCAATTTTGAAAAAGCTAGTGTTCCCCTACAATGACCTTCTTGCTGCCTTATGATACTCTGCAGGAAGAGAAAATCAGCAACTCTTTCCTTGAAAGGCTCAAATTTGAAAAGCTAGAGTTCTCCTGCAGTGACCTTTTTGCTGCTTTACTCCCACCTCCCTTTCATTAATTCTGTTCTCATGGGGCTTGAAGAAAAAATGCATACACCTTAAGTTAGGGAAAAGCTCTGTGACGGTACAATTCACAGATGGAGTTTAAGGAAGGTGAACTAAGGGACCCTGAATCTCTTATTTCTTTTATGTGTTCCACACATTTGTGCAATACAGAGCTGGAAGGGCCTTCCCAGACTCCCTGGAGACACCCAAAAGGCTTCATAGCAGAAGAGAGTAATTGCAGCAAGTATGCTGCCATCTGAAGGACAGCCCCAAGAAGATTTTCAAACCACAGCTGAAGAAAATGTGTCAAGGAAGTTTGACAGCAGGGGAGATGCCTGCATGAGCTCATCAGCTCTGTTCTGCAGTACTTGTGGAAGTCTTGTGCAAGACACTGAAGTTTGAGGGCTAGGATTTGTTTCAGGCATTGCTTTACTCCTGGTTCTGGGCTTATGCCTTGAACAGTAAAGGTGTTTGACAGGTGATTGAAGGCCTCTGTTGACAGTCTGTGACCTGGTCCATTGACTTTGATTTTCTTGCTCAACTGTTCTTGTAGAATGACAATTTTAGTTTGGGTAATCCAGTGTACAGACGTGCTTTCCATGTCTGCAGAGGTGTGAAATGAAAGCTGAACCTTTGCTCTGGGAGAGGTGAAAAGCATGAGGAGGAGTCATTCTGAGGCTAAGGGTGGGATTGGAATAAAATGCTGTGTTAGAAATAAGCATGAGAAAATGAGCACTGGTGAAAATGGGGAACAAATAAGATGAAGTACCTGTTTCTTGACTGCTGAAGTTTAAGACATAGTAGCAACTGGAACTGAGAAAATGTCTGAGGAATTACAATCTTTATTTTTGTTTTTTGGTTTTTTTCTAAATGAAATTTTGGGATTTTTGGTTTTGTTCTTGTACAGACATGTCATCTGAAAAACCTCAAGCTAAAGTGGTGAAGTCTAATGGCTTAGAAGGGATATATTTTTCCAAGACCTTGCATGCTTCTTCCACTATCCCTTAACTTTATTAGACTTCAATCTTCCTGCAGGGGAGTCCTATCTTACTGAAAACTCCTCAAACCTTACTATTGGTCATCGTGCAAATACCCTTACAACATTAGACTTCAGTGCCAGGCCAGATTTGGAATACCTGTAGGTGCCATAGCTTTGAGAAAGCAGTGAGGTATAGGTATGTTAGCAGTGTGTCTTCTTCAGCTGCTGAGGTGCATCCATCTGAAACCTCTGGTTGATGAACTCATTGGTATTTTGGTAGTGGTTGGTTGTTTTGTTGGGGTTTTATTTGCTTTTTAAGGCATGTGGGGAAAACATAATGGAGAGGAACACTGCTTCTGTCTATTCTTAGTGACAGAAATGTGGCCAATCTTTGGTGTCCTGCTTAGATGCCCTCTGTTGGACAATAATAAAAATGGTGCTTATAAGTAGCAATTCTCAGCAGCATGCCTTAACAGTTTTATAAAAGCTGTATTATCAGGCACATCTTACGGGAGGAGAAGGTGTGACACAACTCAGGTTAGTGACTTGTCCCATGTCACCTTACAATCCACTCAGAGGCTGGCCCTGCTCAGTTGTTTGTCCTCAGTAAGGGCAGCATTACTGCTACCTTGTCACCTTCCACTTGGAAGGTAAGACTTTGTGTCATGTGGTTTGGTTTTTTTTGGTATTTTTTCATTACAGCATCCTTTCCTGAACATTTCAATTAATTCTGAACATTGATCTCTGGCTCAGAAAGCTTGCTACTGCGTGGGGGTTTTTTGTCTGGGTTTTTTTTTGTTGTTGTTGTTGGTGGTGGTTTTTTCATTTGAGAAGCTCTAAGCTGGAGGAAGCAAAACAAACATTCACTAAAGTATGTTCCAATATTATGTGAGAATTCCCTGAGATTCATAAGACTTTTTTTAAAATATGACAACATATATGGCTTGTTTTCCTTTCCTGTAACATGTGATTGGCTTGGTGCACTTGGACTGATGCATTAGAAAAGGTTTGGAAGATCTTCTGAAAGTGCATGTTAACAATTTACGTGGAATTCGATGGCACTCAAATTCCATATGTTACATTATAGTTCATATGATTAAGTGCTGTCAAACTAGGAAAGATTAAGATATATATGGGGTATCGTTCCTTGAGTATCAAGATGATCATTGACTACCTGAATTAGAGCTGCTGAAACATCACCTGTAGCCATATTCTTGCATAATTACAGCTTCTGGTCTCAGTAGTTGACAAAATGCCAAAACAGCCAGATTCTCTGATCTGTTCCTATTGTAGAAGGTTCTGATATATGATAAAATTACTAGCTCTTCTAATCTGTTCTCAAACATTCTGAATATATTTGTAGTCTTAGTTCCATCTGCAGAATGGTATGCAATTTCATATAGTGATATGCCATTTGTCTCTGTCCTGGTGATTAGTAATCATGTACATAAAGTGTGTAGCACTTTTTCTTCACTCAGTAAGATTATAGCACAGGCATGCTTACAGCTGAAAATCGATTTATTTGATTTGGTATTTGCTTTCTTTACAAAACGTGCATAGTTAACTGCATGGAAGACATGATATCTGTATTAAAACAATTCAGTAACGTTTGCTTGGACTTAACATTTCTGTTGCATTCACAGTCTTCTTCAATTTACTTGTGTATGAAATGAGGATAATAACCTATTGACTTTTCACTGTTGCTTCAGGCTTGATCAGGAGTTGCAAAATGCTGTCATACCTAGCAATGGAAGTCAGTAAGCAAGTGCAAAGTAGCCTGGGAAGTCAGCAAATGCAGTCAGTAAATCTCTAGCTGGTAGAACTTGAGTGACCCAGCCTTGGATTTTAGTGAGGAGTGGGCAACCCATGGCATGGATGCCAGTGGCAGTTGTAAGCAGATGCTGAATGGTGTAGGCCTGGCACAATGTTGGAAGCACAGGCTTCAGAAAATAGACACAGCCTCTGGCTCCTGGGAAACGCAGAACTGAGCAGGTCATAGGAAGAGCTGTCTAATGTGGAAGCAAGATGATGAAAGTCTTACTGTCAGCATCTTGTCTCTTTGCAAGGTACCATCACCTGGCCTCTTCTGAATCCTTACCAGCATGCCCAGTTTGGGATGGAAAAATACAGGCTGGTATGCTGCCCTTCTTAAGTGGACAACCTTGCTTAGTCCAGGTATTGATGATTGCTGGTAGAGCTTTTCCTCCAGCAAAACGGGTTACTTAGATGCTGTGCTTCCAGAGGCAGAGCACTTGTGCTGTGAGGCTGGAGAGTTTTTTTAATGCTATTAATTGCATCAGTGCAAGGAACTGCCCAAAAGGGATTACTGTTCCTGAGCATGCACTAAACAAGTAAAAACTACAGAGAGAATCCCCACTGCAGAGCTCACAAAAACCAGCACTGACCCGACAACTAATGAGCAAACAAACTAAAAAACATTAAAAAAACTAATGTAAGTTGTCACCTTGGGTTTTTAAGGTAGTAGCCTTTTGAGTGTTACTGCTCACAGTGCTGTCAGTCAGACTGCTTAGAATAGTGTCCCTGCTTCAGTGTTATCCAAGGTCTGCACTGCAGCCACACAGAGGAGACCTTTGCTGGGCATTATTTTACTGGTACATTTTTATATTCCTCTTTTTACTGACTTGAAGATAAAGATATATGCTGACTAGGCTCATGCTGAAGGGTTCTGCATTAGCTCTCTGATCAAAATTTAGGACCGTTGTCTACCGTAAAAATTCATTTTGAGAGGTATCCAACTTGAACAGTTCCAGAATACATTTGTCATTGTAGCTTAGAAGCATTCGGTGTTTTTGATGCATTTTCAATCATTGTTTACAGCACTGTAATGTTTTCATGGCACTTGGCTTGGTGGCCGTGGTCCTTTGCTGCATAGGTTGGTTTTTTGTGCATTTTTTTTTTGACTCTCCCTAAAACACTCTGCTTTGCAGCAGCTGTGATTTGATCTCATCAAGGTAAAAATACAGCATTTTTATTGCTGCTGCAAATCTTTCTACACTGGGTGCTTATAAGTGCCTAGCAATACAGCAGCCTCAAACCCAGCAAGAGTGGTTGCAAAGACTCTGTGGGGGCAAAGTGAGACTAATGCCTATTTCCATCCCCTCTGGTGAGAACTGCTAGGAGCAGAGAAAATCCCCTCAGTCCTCCCCAGCACGTCAAAATCCGTCAGCTAGCTGCTAATTGCCTGTGCAGTGATTCACATGCCATCTGCCATTGCTGGGATCTTTTGTCATCTCTGGTAGGCTATAGGCGGTTCCATAAACTTCATGTGGTTCTTCTGTCAGTGACACCGACTCAGTGCAGTGTGGTAATAGCAGCAATGCTGCTATGTGCAGAAATTATTTAAGAAACTATTTACATGTTGTCACCCTTTCCTTTGGTTTGAGAGGGCAGTGTTCTCTGGGATAAGGAGTGGGGAGAAAAAAAGCAAGAAAGGTTATTTCAGTTGTGTGCCACTAAGCGTTCCCCCACCCTTGGAAAAAGCAACTCGTGGATGGTGGGAGAAAGATGTCAAAAAGAATAAAAAGTGCAGAGGATTATCCTTTATTTGTGTATCACCCCGCATCTGCAGCCCCGGGGCGAGCAGAGGAGAGCGTGATGCAGTGGTGGGGAGGCGGGGGTGCCCTGCCTGCCCTGCGCCTGGGCAGGGAGTGGGGAAGGCGCCGGTCCTCTCACAACTTATGTAACGATTGCATAAGAGCGCTGTGACTGTCAGAAACTTGTGGCAAGGACGGGATTTTTCCCTCCCTTTGCTTCTTCATGGCTTGATTGAGAAGCGAAGTCTAGGATGCTGTTGTTTACTCTCCTTTATAGCTGGGGATTCTCTCTCCTCCACTCAGAGGGACCAAAGAGGCTCCTGCCTTGTGTAATCCTGCCTTGTTTTGGTCTTAATTTGTATTTTTCTCTCTTTTTTTTTTTCCTCCTTTGCCTGCATTTATATTCCGATAGTCACTATTGCTGCTATCGTAGCTTTCAATAATGAAGTGTTCTGTCAGCGTTTTCTAAAGCCACCTGGGTGATTGCTGAAATGCCACCTTGTTTTAAAGTGGTCTCTTCAAGGCAGAGATGCTGCTGAATCTCATCTGATTTTTTCCTTCCCCCATTCAAGCTTCTGAGGATGCTGATATGCATCATCTCTGAGTGTGACGTCCGAGGGGCATAAAACAGCTTAATATGTTAATGTGTTTGGAAACGCGGTGGTGAGGGAGAGAAGAACATGACACTGTCCAATCGGTCCATTCCAAGCTGCAAACCTAATTCTGTTTTTTGCAGGGACCCAGGCGTACACCATCGGAGGGTGTCGTATACCTCCGTCAGTGAATAAATTGCTCCGGGAACAAGAAGTCAGAAGGTGACTGGGAATGCCGGCCGCCTCATTCCCCAGACGAGCTCTTTGCCAGCTGAGCTGGGGTCACTTGGTTCACGTAGCCCGGACAGGCAGTGGCACTTTTGTATAATCCTCGCGGCTCCCTCGGAGGCGCCGTGGCGCTGATCCTTCCTGCTGCTGCAGGGCTGCTGGTGCAGCGATTTGTTACGTTCTGGTTGTTGCTTGGCCTCGAAGCAGGAGGAGAGCTTTTGGCTCGCCTTCTGGTGCCTTACGAAACGCGTGTGATTACCGGAGACGGGAAAGGCGGGTGCGTTCGCCGGGCTGACGAGGTGATTAGAGCCGTGCCTCCATCCGCCCGAGGGCTCCCCCGGGGCCGCTCCCGTCCCACCGGCGCACCCGCGGCGGCTCGGGGGGGAACGGGGCGGCAGCTGCGGGCGCCGGCCGGACAGCGAGAGCCCCGCCAGCCCTCCCAGATGGCGTTCTAATGTCCTTCCTCGCCCCGCACCCCTCCCCTCCCTCTCTTTGGCAGCGCTGCCTCCTTAAAGGCAGCAGTACCGGCGCCGAGCTGGCCCCCGAGGGCGGAATACAGCCGGCGATGGGCGAGGGGGGCGGCGGCCGGGGCGCGGGGCTTTGATGGAGGCGTGTGCGCCGCTGGCCGCCGGGGCTTTAGTGGGTGCCGTGGGATTTGTCCGCAGCATATGCGGTGCTGTTAATGATTGAAAAATTACCACAACAATTAGTCATGGATCGCTGAAGGCAAGGCCCCCAAACAGTGTGGACAATGTGATTAAATCCATGTATGTGACAATTAACTCTCCTGCAGATTTATCCACCAAGGAAATGGGAAGAAGATGGACAAAAAAAAAAAAAAAAAAAGACAGGCGAGAATAATGTGGCAGAATGGACCCGATACAGCTGGCACTATCAATTTTAATCTGACACTGAATTAATCACACTTGGATTAATCCTGTTCTTATTGCACCATTCTGGTTGCCTGTTTATTTATATTCTTCCTCCATTGTGTGCCACACAGAGGCATGACGGATTTAATTCCTGTCCGTTCCATGTTCTTAAATTTAAAAGGCAAATCCTTCAGTCATGCCGTGTTTGAGGTAGTCCGTGGCGCAATTATCTCATAAAAAATGAGCAGAGTCCAGATGCACCATGCCATGAATCCCCTTCTGTATCACAGCTGAGTAATTCTCAATAAATATTTGTTCACCCAGTATTCTCCCTGGGTAGATGTAGTCCTTCCTGTCTGTCCAGCCAGCCAGACGTGCTGACACACAAGTTGTGTGTTTATGTTGCCATTGGGTAAAATTTGGTGCACATTCATTGGTGGTAACATTTTGCTCATGATTTTATTTTGAGGGAGCAAAAGCAACACTTTTGTAGTGTTTCAATGTTATGTTACTTTCCAGACTGGAAATGGAAGAAGGTCTGGTACACAAACCTGAGAGGCCAGGTGTAGAAGATCTGGAATAGAATTTTTGAAAGATTAAGACTTTGAAGGGAAAAGAAGCACCAATGTTTGCCATACGCTGCTGAAGCCTTGAAGGAGAAACAGTGTGTATCAATGGACAATCTGCTGCAATTAGCCAACTGTGTGCCCATTCTAGCACAGGAAAGGTAGTTTGCTTGCTGCACTGTTGCTGTGCCTGCTCCCTCACAAGATGTCATTCACAAAGTGGCAAATGCCGCTTAAGGGATTGAACTAGCCACAGCTTAATTTTGCCTGGAGCTGCTGCAGGCCTCTCTTCTTTCTTCTCTCCTCATCCATACTTCTTGTCTTTATTTTGTAGTCCCTAAAGAATTCATTGAACTCAGGTTGACTCAGGTTGTATCTAGTCATGCTGCAAAGATTCAGTTTCACTGCCTCATGTTTATGCTGTGGTCTGCAATGCTTAACATTATTTTAAGTGATAGTCTAAGTGTCAGACCTTTCCTGACTTTTAAATTCCTAGTGAAAACATGTGGCATACATAACTGTTCTTAAACAAGATGACTTAAAGGCGTAAGTGTTTCCATTGAACATAAATAAAATTCCTGCTCGCTTATACTGTCAAGGTTTTTATCCAGCGTCCTCTGTTATCAGTAACAGGAAAACATAGAATGAAGTATAGCTGAACCATCTTTTAGAGTAATGGTTCTTGTCCTGTTGTTGCCACAGAACACAACCTGTACTCCTGTTCTGACCTGTGGACTTGACCACAAAGAAATGAGCAGGTCCTATGAAGTCACAGGGCACTAAAGATACCGGTGGCTTTGATATGTAATTCACTGCCCTAGGGAACCTTGTCTTTCTGCTGACAATGTGGCTTTCAAAAGATTGTTCAGGGGTAGGTGCATAAAATTAGAGGATGTGAATTTTGCTTCCTGCATCTGTTTCTGTGCAAAGGTATCACACTGCAATGTGGACAGAGTGGATGTCCTATTCACTGATAGAAAAGTCCTAAGTGAAGGTCAGAAGAAACTAGGTCTTGTACCTCTAGCACACCAGAAGATTTGCAGTAAGTTCTAGTCAGAATCTCAGCCTCACCCTTAGCAGTAGTATTGGACATTGTAGCTGAAATAAAGTCAAATTTGAGATTTCAGTCAGAACTGCTTCTTTCATTGAGTCTTTTAGTCTTCCAGTCATTTCTCCTACTTTATATCTTTCTGCATCTGGGGCCCGTATCCAGATTTGGTTGCATTTAATTTTTTATTTTTTTTTGTCATCTGTTTAAAATTTCCAGGGAAATAATAACCAAAAGTCTTTTGAATGGCAAGGGTTTAAAACCATGTATCACCAAATGTTGGTGCTGGAAAGATGTGTAGTAAGCAGTGGACACTAGGTCTGGTCTGGCAATAGTTTGATTGTCCAAAACAACAGGAATAGGGTTTCTTTCACGGTTGTTTTTGGTGATGGTGATTTGGGTTTTTTTAAATTGCTTCTGCATTTGGTAAGATCAGTTTTAGGTTCTGATCTGCTCATATCTTCTGGCAGCTCAGAAGAGGAGCTGAGTGTATTCTAAACTTGTAGCCAGGGATGAGTAGCTACTGACTTTACATCAGTATAAAAATACTCTCTGTACAGGTGACATGAAATGCTAACAGTATTAATTTAATTTCTTTTCTTATCTTCTCCCTGCTCCTCTATTCCTCTGGTACAGTGTGGTGTTTTGCAGTTGAATTTGCTGCTGCTGTTTGATGGATAGCAAATACTTGCTGATTATGTAACTAATTGACAACTATGGAAGTTACTTCTTTATGAAGCAATTTATCAAGTGATTAGGAGACCATTTATGTAGACTATTAACATAACACCAATAGTTGAGTACTATGAGGTGATTTGAGGTGCACTTTTGCAGCCAACTTTGTTTTGTTTACTCTGAGACTTCAAATCACAGGGATATGATGCATTAAAACATTTCTGCTTCGGGCTTCTTACACTAGGTGGTCCCTTGGCCAAATGCACACTACATTTTACACCAATCAAAGTTTACTTAAATTTAATTAAGATTCATCAGACTGATTTGCTGTGCCTGCATTATAAACAGATTGAGCCCAGCTTAAGTTTGGTTAACAAGAATTGAGCTGCCTTGTGTGGTTCCAGCCCCAGTAAGTGCTGCTGGCACACTTGAAGTTACAAGCGAACACTCCGCACGTTTGCAATCCGTGTCAGAGCCCTGGGTGAGAGCATCGTTAAGCATTTTGTGCATGTGGGTGTGGGGTCAAGGAGCATGGTGGAGTGTGTGCATGTGGTGATTGCTTGGATCAATGTACAAATCAAACCCATGTTTGCTCACTGGCAGAAGAGATGAGTTTGGAATGGAAATGAGGTAAGAGGCCTGCCAGCAGGAAAGGGAGTGTTCTGAGTGCACAGAATTCAAGGGTGAGATGGTGAACTCCCTGGTACCCAAACCTGAAGCATTGAGGGGATTCTTCTGACCTTTTCAATTAGGGTGTTTCATCCCTAGATGATGTTCAAGTCATGATCTACAAAGAGGAATAATTATCTTTTATTCATCATCTCCCCTTCTTATCCCAATATATGTTTTTCATTTCCCTTTGCATACATGAAACTGAATAGGAGCAGTGCAATGCCCCAAGTACTGAAAAGTATCTCAGTGTGGTTGTGAGAATAGAATTACTTAACATAATTCAGTATCAAAAAGAATGTAGTAATCCAAGCATCCTGAGTCAGCACAAGGGGAAACAGTGCACAAGGAAAAAAAGCCCCAGAACTTTGGAATTGAAACAGTTGATAGTGTTCACATTTTTCTTTCCCCTCGCCCCTCCTAACTGAACCTAAATTTTACTTTTAAATTTTTTCTCTTTGAGTTTTGGCTGCAAAACACTATTTGGGTACCCACCTGAATGTTAAATATTCCTCTCAGAGGGAGAAGTGACAGTGAAGTGACAAGAATAAGCGCTGGATTGAATGTGTGAAGAAAACAGCGTGCTTCTGTTGGTGCAGTGTTAATAGTTCTGTTATGAAATATATGGATGCAGATTCCAAAGGCTTGTGGCACTGTTAACATACCTGTAGCTTGGCCATCCTATGAAGAGCAGTGGAGGGGAGGGTATTTGTTGACCCAGATATGGGTGTCTGTATTTAACAGTGGTGTGTTACCTTAGGCTGTGCACTCACTGGTAGTTGCAAGCCAGCTCCAGACTGGAAGCCAATAAAGACATACTAGCATTTGGCAGTGCCTTTGCCAGTAGATTCTGTCTTTCTGGACTTCGGGTTGCTGGACTATTGCTATTAATTCAACAAGAATTTGAACCGTGTAAGATGTAAGGAGACATAGAATCACACAGTCATAAAATGGTTTGGGTTGGAAGGGACCTTAAGGGTCATCGAGTTCAAACCTCCCTGCCCTGCCATGGGCAGGGACATCTTCCACTAGACCAGATTGCTCAAAGCCCCATCCCAAGTGGCCTTGAACACTTCTAGGGACAGGACTTCCACGACTCCTCTGGACAGCCTGTTCCAGTCTCTCTCCACCCTGAAACTAAAGAATTTCATCCTAATAGCTAAGCTAAACCTCCTCTCTTTTAGTTTGAATCCATTCACCCTTTTCTGTCACTACAGCTACTTGTAACAAGTCCCTCTCCATCTTCCCTGTAGGCACCTTTCCTGGCTGAACAACCCCAGTTCTTTCAGCCTTTCCTCATAGGAGAGGTACCCCATCCCTCTAATCATCTTTGTGGCTTCACCTGGACTCACTCCAACAGGTCCATGTCCTTCCTGTGGTGGGCACCCCAGAGCTGGATGCAGCACTGCAGGTGGGGTCTCACTAGAGGGGAGTAGAGGGGCAAGATCACCTCTCTTTGTCTGCCACTTCAAGATTTCTCTATTTGGAGAAGATTGTCTTCTTATCTTCTCTTGGGCATCAATTTGGTGGTAATTAAAGCAATTTTTTGCCATATGGAACAAAGACTAAAGGATGACACTGCTATTCGTTGTGGTGGTGCAGAACCATTCCCTATGGTCTATTGAATATTCTATTGATTATGGTCTATTTTAAGAGTTTAGACCATCCATTGGACAGATTTCATGGTCTGTGGACACAATTGTATCTACAAGTGTAGAATATGATCTACAAGGGTGGAGATAGGATGAATGAAAAGGCAGAGATCATATTTTACTCAAGGGTTGCATGGTGCACTTATGCTACTCTTGGGATGTAGCAAGCCAGTGTAAAGGATCAGGTTCCCAGCTAGTGACTTTCACAGAGTTCTCTTTTTCTTTAGCCAACAGAGAAAGAGAGCAGGCTGTAGAGAAAACAGCCAAAATCTCATCTTTTTTCAATAATGTTTCTATTAAGGTAAATTGAGAAAAAAGTTACAGTTTTTTATTCCTTTAAAATAGTTGTAAAAAAGCAGGAAATATATAGAAAGTATGTAAATATGTGTTTATTTATGTCTGTATGTGTTTATATATTTGAGTACATGCACACACAAACTCTTCCTATTTTTTTGAAGTGCAAAAAATGTTTTCTACAGATAACATCCAAATAAAGACTGTGGGTGTTAGTACTAGCTTTTCTTAAAATGTGTATGTAGAATTGGATGACTAAAGAAGTGGAGAGGAAAGAAAAATGATTTACTGTAAGCGGTCTATTTGTTTTAACTTATGTTAATAGGCGTAACTAATTAATGCATTTGACTGAAAAGCCTGGCTTATTCATATCTGGTTTTATTACAGAAAAACTGCTGTTACTCAACTTGCAAGGAGCATATAATATAAAATTCAGTATATACTTTAGATCTTCAAGTTGCATATGCTACAACTTTCTGAAGACATTGATAAGCAGGATGCAGATTTTCAGCTGATATGCTCCTTGATAGACACTCTCTTTGTGCATTCTGTCACACCATGACAAGCTAGTCAGTTTTGTGTGGGTATGAATTCTTTATTACAGGCAAAGAGAGCCTTTATGTCACGCTTGTTCATATAGTGCCCAGCAGGAATCTCAGAAGAAGCAGATCTGCCTGCATAGATTTTCCTGGTGGCAGCAGTATCATGTGGTACCAGTGAGCACTGGGCAATTCACCTGCCTGCTTTTGTATTAGCTGTTCACCTTCATAATTATCCCAAGAAGAAAGAACCCAAATACTACAGCCTTGAAATAGGTGCTTGGCATGTGTATTTGAAGCATAAAAAATTGCAGTTGTTAATCCAGTTCAGGGTTTTGTGTGGGACCAGAGCTTGTGTACTTGGTCCCTGTATAGCCTGATACACGGAGCATGTTCTGTTTTAATATTTCCTCACATGGCATTGTGCTGGGCATGGAACTGTTTAGCTCTCAGGAAATGCAAGTACATTAAAAATACTTTTAACATTTGCCCTTTCCTACTCATAGCTGCCTTGCAAATATCCACCCTTCCTAAGCAGAAGCAAATTCTTTGTCTGGCTGATTAACTAGGAAAAAAATACCTCTTGGAGACCTTTGCGAGGCCATTAGTGAAGCTTTCTCTTCAGAACATGAATAAGCCACCTGCCTTTCATAGCCCAAGGGAGCCTAAAGGCAGTGTGCCTCTTGAAGCACACAACAGAGCAGCATCTGCATACTGCCAGACTGATCTGCTAATAGCCAAGGGAGTGAGAGAATTGATGCCAGGGGTGAAGAGAAATGCTGAAACCTTGCGAAGTGTTAAGCAGTGCTCACCTATTTATTAGACAGCTAATGCTGCCTGTAGCGTTACCAGTGGAGGATAAAAGAAGTGGGGCATGTTGCAGATTGTTAATTGGTCTTAGAGCTGCATGTTGTAATTACTAGCTTACTTTCTTCTCTACAAAGGAAAAAAATATCCCAGAAGGGACCAAAGCTGAGACTGTTTTCATCTGCTAAAAAATCGTGTTGTGTTTTAAATATATCTATTATTTTTTGTTTAAGAAAGAGAAAAATAATTTTGCTATCAGACTGATAACCTGCACGAAGGCCCCTATCTGCTTTTGACACCTTTAACGATCAAGTGTTTGTCAATGAACACAAGTTCTGTGTGAGTAATATGTTAGTGTTTTAAAAATAATTCCACAACAAAGTTCTTTAAAGTCAACTTGCTGGAACTACACAGGCTAATTAGTGTTTGTGACTTTTATTGAAGATGGGTAATTTTCAGTTGACTGTTAATTTACTCCTATAATCTTAATCTTATTAAACTCTTTATTTTTTCTCTGAGAGCTTCCATTTTAGCGTTATGGTCTTGCAGTTCAGGCCTCTCAAGTTATCCAGTTTTTTCAAACTGTGGATTCTTTGTCCAGACCCACTTTCTCAGTTGTGCTTCCATTGTACTCCATGCCTGACAGGCCAAGGGTGAAAACAATTGCAACATTAAACAGGAGATTAAATCAATAACTGTTTTGTTTGACTGCTTATTCTTGGAAAATGTCCTCTCAAATAAATCGGTTCAAAATAGTAAGGGCAGTGGCTGGTGTTTCTTCTATTCTACAGTCATTGCAGTTTTTTACCAGGTATTATCTAGGTAAAGATTTCACTCTTACTTTAAATTTGTAGGTAGTTTATTTCCTTTTCAGGCCTGTCTGCTTGCTGCATATGGGTTTTAATGGGTTAGCAAACAGTTGCTCTGAAACTAGAATCCTTGTTGCTGATGGACAGATTCCTAGGGAGCAGGGGGAGATAAGAAAGGGATGAGGATCTCATCCCTATTACTACCATGAAGTGCAGTATATGTTCTGATTACATGCAGGGGGAGTAGGTTTGCAGTCCTCTCTCCTCATCATGGCTGTTTCCTCCAGTCCTGATTTGCGATGCAGAAAAGAGAAATCTAGCCTACACTTCAGCATTTTCCTCTTCTATTCCTTCATGCTCCTCAGCAGGCACAAAGACCTCCTCTACCAGCACCAGCTCAGCTTTCCCCCCGCTGGTGCAGCAGATTTACCTCCCACACGAGCAGCAACTTTGGCTTCCCCTCCAGCTTTGTTGGCATTTAGGGTAGAGACAGGTAGAACATAATGAAATAAACTTTTGGCTCACTTTAGTGGTAATGTCACACTACAGCCCCTGTATCATATGGCCTAAGAGCTGCTTCAGGTGGAAGACATTCTTTCCACCATGCATTTTTTTCTTTTTTTCATATCTAGAAATAAATGAAGCTTTATGTTGGCATGAGTTCTTTCTTCACAAGAAGGCTTGTCTGTAGCTAAGGACTCACTGCATAAACACTTCTTCCTTGCTTAAAATAAAGACAGTGCCTTGAAAATAATTTATTTGGAATTTCCTTCCTAGCTTATCTGACAACTTAGCATGGTAGTGTTTGGTTGCTAGAGCTCACGCTTTGCTAGGAGACAGGACAAGCTTCCAACTGTGCATGCAGAAGGCATTTGAATTTGAATTTCAATTAATTCACGTACAGCATGAAATAAAAATGTCATGTTTGGAGGAGGGGTATTGTTGTTTATACTGTTTTGCCAGAAGACTCACAGAATAAATGTTTGGCTCGTACTACAGTGCAGTATTAGAACAAGAAGTGATTGCATTATTAACTGACAAGTCATGAGTGGCCTGGATGCTTTCGTTTGTTCCCATGTAAAACTGCTTTGAAGATTACAGGTCTGTCTGTTATGTCTCTCATCCTTTTTAACATCATTTTCTGGTAGCTGTTACAACATCACTTGCCCTGTGATAATTCATCGAGCTATCAACTACAAATATTTGTTCATCCTAAGGAGGCCAGGCAGGTGTAAGAGCAAAAAAGTTCAGATCATGAGGGAGAATATTCCGCAGCCTGAATTCTTGAGTAAATTAGTGTTTTACTTTTGTTCATGAAGGAATTCCAGTCAGAACTGTATCGATTACTCTGTGGCTGTGTGCACGTGCTCTTGATTGCTTGGCAGCCAGGCTTGGCTTGGGTTTTTGGATTGACAGATGTAATGATGCTGGAAGGCCCACAGACAGGAGAATAAGTGGCCCCCAAAGGGCTTCACTACAAAACATCAGCAGAAACATCTATGCATCCAAACATGCACAGCTTCCACTAGGTGCAAACACTTGTCAGGGCAAGGTTTAGGACTGCTAATGGGTTTTCTCATTAAAATGTTGTTTTGAGCTGAAAAAGTTACTTTTATTCAAAATTTTGACCTCTAAAAGAATATGGTTGATTTCTGAAAAAAGTTTTGTAATAACACAGATATTTCTGAAATATCGAATCTCTTCTTTTTATAAAATGTTTATATTTTTTTCATTGTTAGCCATAATGAGGGTTGAAAGATAACATTTCCTGAATGTTGTTTCTAAAACACCCTGAAAAAAAGAAGGCTTTAAAAACTCACTTTATTAACGACAGATTTTATGCCACTGTTTGGTGGATCAGCCCGAGAGAAACAGCAGTATGTAAATGCTTGCATGTTTGTATTAGATGACATCTTGGGGTTCCATCCATCCTGAATGATTTTACCATCCTGTGTGACAGTATATGAGGACAGGACTTCTTTTCCACTCCTATATTCTTTGCTCTTACTTGGACAGTCTCAAGGAGCTGCTGTAAAATACCATGATCTGACCCAGAGTACTGCAGCATCATATCAAAGCACTGGATACTTCAGTGTAAAAAAAAAAAAAAAAGGCAACCAAAAGAGCTGGGCAGCAAAAAAGAGAATTCTGTCAAACTTGAATGAGAAAGGGAGGCTTTGAGTCTAAAGATGTATTCATATACGTGACTTTAGGAAGATGCACATCCACCTGCTTGGAGGTTGAAGTTGCTAGACAACAGAGGTGAGGAGCAGGTATTGGAGAGGATGAAGCTCTGCAGCTGAGCCCTTTGTAAGATGAGAATGAAGCAAAAGAGCTGCACTTAATCTCTTTAAAGATGGAAAGGAATAGTGACTAATAAAAACAAAGTGTGGAATTGAAGTTGTGATTTGCAGATCAGTTAATTGATAGATAAGTAGCAGTCAGGTTTTGCTTCTATCACATACTTTTTAAATTGGTATGACTGAATTGCTCTTACTTAAAAAATACAGCAGTGCTGTCCCATATTCTGACTGGCTTTCCCATTGACTACGTCATAGAATCATATATACAGGAATTGCCCAGGGGTCTTCCCCTGCTTGCTGCACCAGCAGGTTGAAAATAATGTTTAGTTTTGCTTTTACCTAAGTTTAGAAGAGTTCATTTGAGGCTTTTACTTTCACTGACATATGTAATATAAAATCCCTCAGGTTCCAAACTAATAGGAGTTTGAGGCTGTTGGCTTCTTAAGGAGCATGAAACCCAGCACTTTTTGTATTGATAGGATAGTATTAGTGAAAAATACCCAGACATCAGTTCTGGCATGTACAGCGTCGTGTAAACCACTTGTAACTCTTTCTCCCTTTGGGTTAAATGATTTCTATGTTTCGTTAGGTTTGGGGGATTTTATTGATCACTCATTCATTTAGGTGATCTGCAAGGATACTGCATTGGCAATCTGTTTGCTCCTGTAGACCAAAAATATTTGTAGAAGCTGCATTTAACAGGGGGAAGGTGGGGAAATTTTTGTTTGTTTGTTTGTTTGTTTTCTCCTGGCAAAGAAAAGTGTGATGTTTATCTCCAGAGGTTTCAAATGAAGGAAAATTGGTATAGCCTTTCAAGGTTCATCCTTGAGATGGCCTTTTAAGAGGAGGGGATGTTCTAAAATTGATTGATACTGCTGGCAGCTGAAAACTTAATAAAAAAAAAGATTTAGGAATTTTTAATTGAACTAAATGCACTGTCCTACACACAAGATGTTATTTGAGCTTCTAGAAGCTAGGACAATAAACAATGGCACATTAATAAATTTATGATGCACCTACTCCTTGCTTGATGCTTGCCACAGTCTCAAGTGACCGTCAGATTCTCTGAATACCTTAGAGTAAAATAGATATATAAATTACCTACTAACAGTATGCCATCCTCTAAAAAATTCCAGAAAACTGGCTCTTAGTGGCTTACAGGCATATTTATATATGTTGATAGTGTATCTTTGGTAGAATTTGAAGACAAGGTATTTAAGTCATCATTATGAGGAAGCATGCAAGAAAGATATGAGCAGTAAACTGAGATGTAACGAACTGGCCATAATAAAGCCTGTTCAAACTGGTCTTTCCATATATCTGTATTTCATCTTAGGCTTTGCTTCTGGCATTCAACATCACTAAGAAAAAATCTTTGGTCACATTAATCTTTCAAACCTTTTAGTTGTTTGGGCAAGTTGAGGAATGGGAAGGAAATCTTCAAAAGCTTGGGTAAAAGCAGTGCTGTAGGAGTTTGTGTTAAATCTATTGCCTTTGATTCTTAATTTATCCATGAGCTTTTCCTTTAATAGAGAAAATTTCTACAGAGGAGCATTTCTGTGACAGCAGTAGTCAGCTGGGCTGGAGGCTCAGGCTACAGGGGACAAGGGAAATTCAAGACAGGAAGTGTTGGGGGATTTTGGCTATTTTTGTAGAATGAGAACAACATTTTTTCTAATTTACCACACTTACCTGCAAGTGTTTTAATTTGGATTTTCATACAGTATAATATTAAACATGTGCTATTTTAAGCATGATTTAAAACTGTTCATCAAGCTGGGGGAAAATGAGCTGAAAATGTGGATTTATGATACTGGCATACAGACCATGCATTCTGTAAGAAGCAAGGAATATGTGCTTTCAAAAGCAACAGCACTGAAAATATTGGGTGATGATTAAAATACATCCTTCTGATCTTTTGTTATGTTGCCTGAATAAGCTCATAACCCTTTGAGGCAACGTTCTGTAATTTCAGTAAATACTGTGTAATCTTTGGGTGGTGTCTTAGTGATTTCTTTCTCCAAAAATCTGTTGATACTCTTAATGAAAAGAGAGAAGGGACAGGGATTTTCCTCTGTTGCTAAAAGATCCCTCGTGCCCTCTTGGAATAGGACCAAGGTGATTCCAGCCCTGAGGGTTTCAGGGACATTTCAGCTGGGGGCTCCAGTGGCACAGCCAAGTTCTGCTGGTTGAAAAGGTCCCTGACCTCAGCAGATTGTTTTCTTTCTGTGACAGGTTTTTCCTTTCCTTCAGGCTGGTCCCTGGCCTGTCTGGGGTGTGTGAGGCAGTAGGTGTACGTTCTGTTAATGGGACCACGCTGGTGGAGCTTGGTTAATGGCCAGTCACCCACAAAAGTTATGCTGGCAGACCCATGGGGAAAAAAGCAGGAGGCACCCTGTGCTTGAGGCACCTGCCAGGGAGAGGCAGGGATGAGTGACTGAGGAACAGTGACCTCCTGCCCCAGCCACAGAGCAGAAGGGACACTCAGGTCCAGAGCCTGAGCTCCGTGCCCAGCAGTTCCCAGTGAGGAGGTGAAGGCTGCTGCTCGAGTGTGTGTGGGCTGCTTTGGCCCTTCCTAGGGCCAGGCTGGGAGCTGAGGAGGGTCTGGGCACAGACCGAGGGGCATGAGGTGGGAATGGCCCCTGCACCCCTGGGGAACTTGCTCTCATTTCTGAGGCTAAAGGTTTGTGTTCATGAGCTTTCTGATAAACAGACTTGAAACTAATTACAGTTAAATGTTTATGAATTTTTTTTCTTTTGTTTTTTAGGTCATTGTATGATTGTCCTGACCTTTTCTCTCTGTACTGGCACATAGTAGTGTGACATGTTGGACTGCCTGCAGCCAGCCTGGTTTCTAGAATTACTTTCTGGAGCTTCTGGCAGTGGTTTATCCTCTGTGCACATCACTAAATGTTCTGCTTTTGCATCCAAAGGCATCTTGGAGTCTTTGCAGTCTTGTGTTAACCTTCATTTTGAGGAAGGGGATTTAAAAGTAGCGTTTTTGATGTCAGTATTTGTAATAACAGCTAGACTGTCTTTTAAGAAAGCTTCAAAATTCTCCACGCTTGTATGTACAGCTTTTGTGCATCTCTGCTACCACGCCCTGCTCTTCAGAACTGGCCGATGACTTTGTTTCTCTGTCCTTGATTTTTTTTCCTCTCCTTTTTTTCTAATGGCAGTTGTTCCTGATTTTTCTGTGCCAGAAAGCTGAGAAGAATGTTCTTCTGCGGCACTATACTGCTTGTCAGCTCTTTCCAATCCTGAGTTTTAATGAACAGTTTAGTTCTTTGCCTTTGTGCTTCTACCTCTGCGGTTTTGCTGCTGTGCTGGATCTTTCCCTAGGTGAGCAAGGGAGTATTTGGCATCAAGACAGGAGTTCTGTCTTTCCTGCCTAAATAATTCCCTCTGACTGCATTTATCCAGCCCCCTCTTTCTCATTCTTTCTTTACCCTCCTAAGAAAGCTGAAGAGAAATGTTACATCCCTAGGCCCCTTTATACTCGTTTGTGTATCTGTATTATAACAGCAGTGCTTAGCACTTGCATAATCTTGCTGCTCTGCATAATCACTGTAATCATTTATGTGTCTGTTTTGTAACATGAGCAGGTCAGATTCTGAGGCGGAACAGAGCAGTTCTGTCTCTCCACTGCATTTACTGGTTCAGCTAGCACTCGTCATCACTCCTCAGTGGTAATTGTATGTAGTGTTTTATGTGTTAGAACACCAGGAGCCAAAATCTTAAGGACTGCCTTTCATTCCTTTGATTTTTGTGGAGTTGTTTTCACACAAAAGGTTGCCCAGCTTTGGGAAGGGGCGATAGAGTAGGGGTGACACAGCTGGATTTAGGTTTGTTCTCTCTAATCATTTTAGGCAAGGTGAGCAGGTGGTGTTTATACTCGTGGTGAGGGAAGCTGAAATTACCTCCTGAGCCACAGATCATGGGATGCCTCGAGAGCCTGACTGTCCTCTGCTCGCCTCTTCAGACTCCTACTGCACTGCAGATAAGCCCGTGAGGCTTAAAGGCCCTCTTTCCTTATCTGAGGGTTGATAAACTACTGATAGAGGGAGCATTTCCTCACAGGTTTCTATATTAAGGAGCCATTTGGATGCTCGCTGCAGCAAGCAGAGATTCTAGGGAGACAGTGTGAGCAATGTGTGTGTTAAAGAGGTCAAAGAGCTGCATCATCTGTAGTCATTACTGCACAGCGCTGCGCGGGGAGTGCAGCGCCAGGGCTGGCGCCCTGGAGGAGCAGCTCTGGGTGGAGCTCTCTTCCTCCTCCATCACTCTTTTCTTTTCTCAGCATTGACCTAGTTTATTAATGTTAATTTTATTAGTGCATCTGCTTCATTTTTGTGATTATTAAATGCTTTTGGGGCTCCATAATTTGATTATTTCAGTGCCTTGCTTGATACAAATGAAGCTCGAATGAATGTAGCCTGAAAACATACTTTATTTTAACTTGATATATCTTGTACAGCTAAACCAATTTGTGTTAATACTTTTTTTCTTTTTGCAACCTTGCACTTATGTAATTTGTTTAGTGGTGAAATATTTTCTCTTTTTTTTTTTTACCCAGACTGCCTGAAACTGTGGCATATCTCTCTACTAGGTCTCTTTCTATCTGAAAGTTGCAACAGTTTGTGTTTAGAATCTTATGTAGTGTATCCTATCTCTGTCATAGGAGGCTAACAATCTGATTAGATATCCATTGACTGACTCCATCCATTCATTTGCATCAATGCCTCCTGCTTTGCTAGTTTCTCTTTTAGTATCTTTTATCTCTGTCCTTTCACATTACAGCTAGTTCATTTCATCTCAGGCACTGTGATAATTTCCTCATTCCCTGCCTGTGCCACAACTTTCATTTTCTGCTGTATTTCCTTTTCCCCTCATCTTTCATTGCTGCTGTGAACCAGAATTGTTTTCCCAGGGTACTGGGGGAAGGTTTCTAGTGCCAGAGAGGAGACCTTCAGGTGCACCTCTCCATAAAATAAATGATTGGAACTCCTGATGCTCCTCCTAGGCAGCTCACCTTGGTGCCTTGCTCAGCTTGCTTGCTCTGAGGAGCACAGCAAGGTCCTTCTCTTTGGCCTTATGTGAGTCACACCTGCTCTCTGAGTGGATGGGGAAGCAAGAGGACTAATGCATGGCTTACTTCCTTTGGGGTGCAAGCAGTGCCCATGTCTTCTCAAGAACAGAGCTTTGGCATCTACTTTTTGGGAGCAGGAGGGAAATGAAATAGAAATTGGGTTGGTGAGTGCTTCCTGAAGGGGGCTCAGGGGTTTTCCCAGCACCCAGGAGCCTCAGGGGATTTTAACTTCTTGGGTTAAAAGGCCTGAAACCAATGCTGATTCACCATGAGGCAACTTAAGAAGTTCTTTCAACCCTTGAGCAAACTCTGACTGTAGATTTAGTCCTAAAAATGTAATGGCTCATTTTCCTGTGCCTGTCCTTGTTTCAGCACCTCCAATAATGTCTTTGCAGTAGTTTAACTGTCTTGTTTGGGGTAGATACCTCTTCATAAATCATTGGAATACTGAAATTGCAGTTAGAAAGGATTTAAATCACGGCTCAGCTCAGTACCTGTTTTGATATCTTCAATAGTAGCTTTCAGAGTTTTATAGACCTATGATTTGGTAGAATAATGTAGATTACTCTAAAATATGCTGTAGACCTTCTTCCATTGGGAAACTGAGAAAACCTGACTTCTGGCTGGACAAGGATAGGCAGTAGGAGTGAAGGACTTGGACTGTCAAGCATGTTCTGATGCCCTGGAGAATTTCCATTACTACTTTGGATCCAGTGCAATGTGTCTGTGCAAGGCACAGAGCTGTAGTGTCCAGTCATCTGTGCTGTGGCATTTGTCTTTTTCATTGTCTGTGTAATCAAAACTTGATGGTGTTTGTTTTCTTTCCTCAGTGTGAATTTAAGCCCTAGAGGAGTAATGGTTTGCTATGGTGCAAAAAGGACTTATAACCTTGCCAGAGATTTTCTGTAATTAAAAATCAAGTTGGAAATATCAACACCTTTCCTGTTTGTTGTACTGATTCCTCTCAATTTTCTGATAAATATCAGGGTTATGACAAGTAAGGAGCCAAGGGAGTCACTGGTTCAGGGGACTAATAATTTGGTCTAGAGCCTTTCATCCTTAGGCCAGTCTGCACCTGGCCTGGTAGGCAGTGACCAAAAATCACTGTCTGGGTACTGTTTAGTGACCTATGTGAAATGCATTTATATTTACAGGCTGGGCATATCACCAGTCTCCTGGGAAAAATTGGCAGTGATTGATACCCTTTGTGCTCTCCTCAGGGAGGCCAAAACCAAATCAAGCTTTTTCTTGCTCCAAAACCCCAGTGATATTGGAAGCTGTCCTCATGCCTACCTTGGATGTATGGGCTCTCTGAAGTATGCAGGGGGTCCTGGTAAAGGGAGTCTGTTGGCCAAGTACCTTTTATTTATAGTATTGTTACATATAAAAATAGGTTCTGAAACAATCTCTGATGCAGAACAATTAGAAAACATTCCACGTCAAGCTTCACCAGGTAGGGAACTTTCATTAGGACCTTACTTACTTTGGTAATGTGCTCTAAAATTTCATGGAAAATAAATTAGAAATACTCCAATCTAATAATAAATTAGTACAGTGTACAGGTAGGTAGGATATACAAATGTCTGATGCTCAAACATTTTAAATTCAATTGATATTTTTCATTTTAAGATACAGCTACTGACATGCCAGTTTGAATGAATCCCTGTTAGTTTTCTCCTGAAATACTTTCCAAAAAACGTTGTGGAATTAAGTGATTGCACTTACAGGACAAGGAAAGATGTTTCTTTTTCAGTTTAAGATGAAGCATTTGGCTTACATGCTTCTAGCATTCCCTACATGGTATGGGTGCTGTGTTGCACCTAGGAAGTAAGTAGGGGAAAATGTTATTTTTGATCACCCCAAGAAATGAATTCTTTCCCATAAATAAAGCAGTTTATGTAGTGGTTTCTGTACAGTGGTTTCTCTTTGTGGCAGAGACATTTTAGACAGTTGGCAGAAGTGATAGGCTGTCTATAGTTAAATGGAACCTTCTGTCTCTGTTGGTGAAGTAGATGGTGGTGGTGTCTTACAGAGATGCTACTTGCACTTCCATCTTTTGCAACAAGATTTGTAAAACAATAAGAGCAAGTTACATAAGGAAAGTGGGAGACTCGATCCAGCCATGTTACTTACATACATCAGGATTTCAAAGATAGGTGGACTTTTTGCTTGGCAAGAATTAGCACCTAAATTCTAGTGGAGAGGGATAGACTTGTTATTTTGTATAGCTTGAGATTCCTGTATGTCACATAATAGTGATGTTTAGTATTTGTGGTTTTGTGCAGAGGGAAAACCAGGCAGAAAAGGCTACTCTGGATTGTAGGTTTGCAGAGATAAGAGACAGGTTGCACCTGTTGCAATGCCCAAGTACATTTTGGATCCTAACAAATGGGATTGTAATTTTCCTCTGTAGGTAGAAAGAGGAGAGAAAATAACTCCTAATTATCTCCCTAAAATAAAGTTAAAAATATTTGAATGATGAGGGCAAGGAACTGTGGGGTTTTTTCTTCATAATGTTAATATGCCATATTGCAGTGTAATTCCACTTCTGCCAGTTAAAAGCTTATTAAGCTGCTATCATAGTAAATAGGTTATTAACATTGAAAATGAATGTCACCAGCATCATTGAAAATTCTTTCAATTTCCTTAATATCTCTTAAATGCTCAGTATAATGTACCAACCTGTCTCAGTTCGGGATCTGAGAAATTATATGTCCTTAAAAAAAATTCAGAAAACTCTGTTTTGTCATTACATTTTGCATTTCCCAAGAATAGAGAATTTGAATATTTGAATGCAGTATTTAGAAATATCTCCACCCAATAATTTGTTTGACATTGCTTCATTTGGAATCAAATTGCTTTTCTTCTTTCTATTTCCTCATATCCTGCTGAAGTTGACTCCAGTATAGAAATAATGTGCCTAATTACTGCATCTTGGTTTTCAAAAAGCAAATTTGCTATTTTTCTGGTTTTTTTAATGGATTGTAAGAAGTTAAAACTATTGTCAGAGTAGGATCCAGAAATTCTTGTGTTCTTGATGAAGAAAATAGTCGTACTTAGTAACAGAGGGATCAAAGATAATCTTGGATGCAGCTATTCAATTTGCATGCTTGAAAATCAAGAGTAATTCTCCTGAAATTTATGGATTTTAATCCTTAGCAGAAGCAGTTCCAAAGCAACAAGCTGAATGTAAATCACTGAATGCTTATCTTTTTAATTTGACTTGTTTTTGAAATATTTATTTCAAAATTTGTTTCTACTTTTCGAGGCAGAAAAATCATCAAAGGTACAGAAACAAGCAAAGAGGTTGTTTGTATAATCCTTTCAGATCTTAAAATTCTCTCAGAGTAAAAGTTTTGTTTGTTTCTTTTCTTGGATTGCTGAATGTGGTTATGTTTTGGGATTGTTGAAACTTTTAAACAGAATCTATCAGTGACAAATGCAAAATGGCACAAAATAAAGCAGAAGGTATTGCTGCAAAAATGGCATTTTCTTTCTACTATACTGACCTTTTTTGAAATGCACCATCTTTAAAGGTCACAGACAGTACTTTTATTTGTAGCTCACCTAAGTGATGGCATCTTCCTCTGTCCCTTCACAACTAACTCAGTAATTTTTAGCTTAACACAACACTTAGGTTAACTTTCACAAGAGTGAAAATTGTTACTCATGAAATAGCACAGAAACCATAGCAGTGTTGTGGGTAAAGAGTCAGAAAGTCTGTGGCATTTTTATGTGACTTTAGGTCATTTAGGGCAAGTTGTCCCAAGGTATTTGAGTGTTGTGATGCTCTGTGTCGAATGGGAGCTGGTTCTCTGGTGCTGCAGGAGCTGTTTTGCTCCTGTAAAGGGGGAAAATTTGCTTCCTAGGCACTTTTAAAAAGCAAAGGATGATGAAGCAACAAGAGATAAATGGTCCTTGCTGGACTGTCAAATAGCACATAGAAGGGGCCTCACCACCCTTATGGAGCATGTGTTATATCACTTTATGACTCAATTCTTCATCTGAAAGCTGGAATGAAGAATGCTTCTTTCCTTTCATCTGTTTAGGCTGTAACCTCCTTGGAGTGCTTAGAGTTTGTTTATGGAGTACTTGGGAAGATGGGCCTGCAGTCCCCTATGGGGACATCTCTTTCCACCAGGCCATTGCAGTAATAAAGACAATCAGAACCACCTGCAGTATCTGCATTTTTTGAACAGTTTTTAGCAAAGCATATGTGATATTTGCTTTATGTGGTCTGAGTGTTGGAGCAGCAGAGAATGCAATGTCTGGACTCACTTGAGAGCCATTTAACATTTTTTTTAGAAGCTGCTTCAAACAACTAACTTGCACTGTCGCACATGTGTGCCTCAAGTCCCTTTTCTTGGGAAAATATTCCAGTGAAAGGCCTTTGGAAAGAGGGAAGAGGCTGTTGGTTCAGCCACTGCACTGAAATGCTGTCTGTGATGGGATCTGGAGTAGTTTCACAGCTTTTGTGTGTTTCTGTATATTGCTCTTTGCTCCCCTCTCCGTTTGCCAGGTGTGCAATTTCCCCAGCTCTAATATTCTCAGGCTCTCAGTTCAGTGCAGAGAACTGTGGCGCTGCTAGTTCCTTATTTCAAAACCTAAAAAGCTGAGTATGCATTTAATACTACATTTCATATAGATTCCACATTGTTCGTTTTTAATATATGTCAGTTTTTCAGAATTTGCTCACTACTGCAGTCTGGTATGAAAAACTTTTGTTTTGAATTTTTAGTGTTTGGAGGAAACTAATCAATTGAAGCTTACTGCCTGGGTCAGACAGCTGCTTCCAGCTCCCTGCCTCTCTAGAAGTATTGCAAGTTGTAGTCAAAGACATCACAGATGATACCAATTTAAAAAAGCTGCTTAAAAATGTTAGGCGTGGGTTAGTCTTCTTTGGTTCTCCTTCTAAGCCATATCTTCAGACTGTGACAAGAGTTAAACATCACTTTTTAAACCTTTGAAAGCTGTAGATTCTTGTGTCAGAGTCTGGGAGAAAAAGCCCAAGTCAGCTAAATATGGAAAGACTTGGTGAAACTAAGTGAGCTGGCAGCATGGAAAGACATTTTCTTTATTTCTGGTTTAGAAATTTGAAACAGCTTACCCTGCTGAAGTGTTTCTTGATTTGGGTTCTATTCATCCTAGACCCTTTGCTTCTTAAAATCGAAACTCAGACCCCAAAATAAAAGCTGTGAAGGAGTAAAACGAGGGCTATATACATGAAACTGCCTGTACGTGCTTCAAGATGTGTTTTAACATGAGTCCTGCATCCAAAATTGTTATTCTGGGCTATGGTTATAATAAAAATGGAAAAGAAATATATTGCTTAGGAGGATTTAACAAGCAGGCTTCTTTTAGCTTCCTGGGAAAAAGAAGGTAACAAGTGACAGAGTTTGGGACTGACCTTGTGCTTTTCACTCCCATTTTTGTAGTTCTTGTGAACATGTCTTGGTCTTTTTGTATCCCGTAACTCCTGAGTGTAATAATGAGGCAGTGTGGTAGGTGCAAGTTTCAGTTTTCCAGATGGTGTGTTTTGTAAGGCATTACCACAGGCAGAAGAAGTTACCTTTGTACTGCCAAAGAACTGGAGTTGCAAAGGAATCTCCCCAGTGAAGAGAGCCCACATAGAGTAATTATAAATTGTAACTGAATTCAGGAGATGGTGAAAAGGGAAACTGGCTTCTAATGGCCATGCTTAATTTTTGAAACATTTACGTTAATAGAATAACCAGAACATGTAAAGCAAACTGTCCCAGAAGCTCTTCCTGAACATGAATTGCAGAGTGATACAACTCAGTGTTTGCTAGCTGCTCTTCAGTTAGCTTCTTGAGAAATGGTAAATGAGCAGAAAAGAATGCTGGAGGAATTAGCACTTCAGGGTCTCCTTTCATTCATCAAAGAGATGTATTTTCAACCTTAATATAGTTTCACACATGCTGCCATCAGCAAAATCATTACTTTAAGAGGTTTCCAAAGTTAGCAGGGAATTAAGAGAGGCATGATCTGAAACTCCAAAGACAATCAATCATAAAAGATGTGAAAGATTTCCTTTGATCTCCTATTTGTTTTTGATACGTCCTTCAGCAAAGGTATGAATTGATGACTATAACCAGAACAAGGCATAGTTTTCTGAAGCAGCATTCCATCAGTAAGAACACTTGCCAGAACAAACCATCAGCTTTAGGAGTATGGGAGAAATCTTGTTCTGACACAAAAAATGAAGTGGAGTTGTCAGCCAGAATTGAGTTTGTTTTATTGTTTCACTTATTTACAGTTCTGTTTCTTCCTGTTCCAGTCTTTGTGTGTTTACCTAACAAGCATAGATTGTTCTCTTTATTGATCCTTGTATTTTTCTCTCTCCTGATTACTGCATGAGTTAATCAAGTAGCAGTTCCAAGCAGCTTGTTCTTCAGAGTGGGCTAGCATGCTTTTGGGCATCTCCTTGGTCCAGCTCAAATCATGGTGATTTCATGACTTGATGGGCTTTGGTCACACTGCTGGGGGTAATTTAGGATGTTAATATATAATGCCACATTTGTGGAGAAAAAACTCCACCTTCCTCTTTGGAGATATTAAAAGCCCAACTGAATGACATTGTTCTGAGTGACCTGCTCTAACTGACCCTGGTTTCACCAGGAAGGGTTTGACTAGATAATCTCCAGGGGTCTCTTCCCACTGTAGCCATTCTGTGAAGGAGTGATATCAGGTAACAGAGGATATCGAATACTTTTCATTCAGGAATATATGCAGTAAGGAGGGATCCACAAGTACTCCATGTGTGATGTGTCTGCTCACAGAAATGCTCTTTAGGACTTACTTGCACTCTGACATTCTGAGTCAGATTGCATTGGCTTAGTTTTAGGCTTGGAAGTGGATTGACTGGAAGATGTTTGACCACCGTTCTCAGTTGTGCAAGATGTTTTTCTGGAGATAAAAATGGGTGATACTACCAGAAGAAAAGTTGGTCCCCCAACTTCAGGGGGGAAGAAAAAGGACAAGAAAAATGAAGGATGACCTACTTCTCTACCATTCCTTGAAAGAAGGACCTTAGTGAATTGAGGGCCCCCACTGTAGCAATTAACTTGTAGCAACTATTAAGGGTTAAGATCTTAATAGGGATGAAGGATAGCTGTAACCAATCACTTCAGCACAGTTTTATCTACGTAAGTAAAAATCATAGCCATCACTTATAACAAACAAAATAAATTGTAAAGGTTAGCAGTTCTCTTGCTCCAAAATTATGGTTCCTGGCATTGGGAGGATGTTTTTTCATTGTATACTGAGGAATGCTTAGGCAGACCTGCTGTGGTAGTAGTACATAGCTGTCAGAGGGAGTGCAAGCAGATTTGGACCTTCCAATATGATAGGTCTCATCATTTCTATCCAGTTAATGAATAATTTAAGCACCACTTTGTGAGGGCTAGAAATGCAGCACTTAGGCAATGTCAATTAAGACAGCATAAAAATGCTTTGGATACATTGTTCTTTACTCTTGGAGAAGGCAACAGAGCATGGATATTTGATGGGAAAGAGAGAAACGCATGTTACATATTGATGCTAGCTGGTTAATTCTTTATTTCCCCTTATCTTCCTATTCCATAGCTTGCCATACCTCAGTATTCAGTGTTGTTAGTTACATATGCTTAATTAAAAAAACACTTTCTGATTTATTCTGAAATTAATATTGCTTGTCAGGCAGTTTGCTTCAGAGATGGTTGATGGATCAGCTTACTGTTTCTCAGTCAATGCCCAAAATTTACAGAGCTGTTTTTTTCAATTTTGGATTTTTTTTCATACCTGTTATATAATGCTAATTAAGGCTATTTTTAGTAATTATGTTCCAAAAATGGAACAGACTGCATGTAGTGGGACGAGAATATATGGGAATTTAAAACACTTTGAGAAGTTCAAAAGCAAGACCATATCAGGAAAGTCAGGTTGTAACAACAAATGACTGGCTGTGCTCTTGGTGCTAAAGAGCAGCTTTGTGGAGTAAAGCTAAGAGGCAAAATGTACATTTGAAGATTGTATGCTTTTATCACTTTTCCTACTGAAAAAAGGCTTTGTATTCTCAACAAAGGATTTGATTTTGCAGGCTACACTCTTTAACAGTCTCTGTTCTCTGCTGCTTGAAGTTTCAGATTATCTTAAGAGCTGGTCATCTTTGAAATGTGACCTGGCTAACCTTTTTCTGTAAAATGCAGTAGTACTAACCAATCAGAGAAAAAAAAATAAAAAGAGGCTTTCAAATTTTTACACTATTGATTGACAGTATTGATGTTGTATGACAGTTTCTTAAGGAGGGTGGAATAGCAAAATTATTTCCTGATTCCTACCAAGATGTCATTTTTTCCATTTTTCATGTAAATATTGGCCAAAATGTGTATAATAAATTAGCTACATTGCAGTCTCAGGGGCAAAAAATAGCCGTGAGGTTTTCAGAAAGGTTTCAGTCCTTTGCTTAACCATTTTTCATATACAAAAATTGTGGTGAATATTCTTATTAAATACATTTGTGCTTTCATGTATTCTGCTGAACGTGCTGAAATTATTGTATCAGTGAATGTATGAATGACCACTGATCCTGGATACTGTTCGGTTGCTGGTTTTATTACATGTTAATGCTTCAAACCCAGCATAACTGTGAGTAACAGGTTAACAAAAAGACCAGAATGTACTGAACTCTGCAGGTTGGGTACATCAGTTGTACTCTCTGTATAATGTGCACAGCTGCTGTCAGCAGAAGAGGACAGACACTTTCTGTTACAGTATTACGAACATTTTTAATTAAGACAAAATGTATAAATATACTTTTCAGTGTAGCATAGTTCCTTTGCAGATGAATCAGAATTTGATATGATCGTTTCCTTAGGTGTTTGCTGAATACTCTCTTCTCTTGTGTTCTTTATTCATATCCTTTAGAAGCATAACTGCATGCAGTCAAACATTCGCAGAGAATGCAAGAACATTGCACCATAAGTTTTGTTCACAGATATTCCCAATTAAATAAAAGAAGGGCAAATCTGATGATTGTTTACCTTCAATGCATTTTTTTTCTCCTACAAGTTTAGTCTTAAACAAAACAAAATAGTATCTGGATTTTCAATGTATTTCTTCTAGAATACTTGGGGAAAAGAGACCTTTGAGTGTGGTCTTTGGGATCTGTTTGCAAATACAGTACTGCCCTGACAGCTGTGTCCTCCTCTGTGGCCAGTGTCCTAAATGGAGCACAGGGAAAAGACAGGGTTTATCTCACCAAAGAAGAGAGCAAGTAAGGTGATACCTATGAGAGTGTGGCTCTTTCTTTTCTTTACCCATAGCGTTTGGTCCCAAGAGTAAGATCAAGGTAGAACCTGACTGCCTTGCTTTACTGTCTCCTCTGCATTATTGTTTTACAAGGTTATCCCCCACCTGTGTTCTGGTCTGGATTGTTTCACACCTGACCATACCAGAAATGTTTATATTTAGTCACATCATCAAGTTTTGTGCCAGAAGCTGATTAAAATATGAGGGAGCCTTGAAGCCGTCATGTTTTTGTAGCTGCTTCCCAAATGAGAATCAGGACAGGAAAGATGAACCATACATGCTTCCTTCACTTCCAACAGAAGAAACTCATGCAAGAAAATCTAGCATTTTGTCTCTGTTGTGTGGTGATAAACCTGAGTAGTGAAAACAACTAATGAGTAACTGGACATTACTGGACACATGTAACTGGAATCCTGCAGTACCATCTCATTCTTATGTGCTCTTGATATTTTAGCTGTTAGTACTTAAAAGAGGTTGAGATCAGAAGGCCTTATGTTTTAATCTTTGATTTCTACTACTGGTGCCATTAATTAAAAGAGTCTTCTTTCTGAGGGGCCAAAATCCAAAACTTCCTTTGAAAATAATGCAAACAAGAGGTGATTTATCTTTCTTTTGAAATATGTTTATGTATCTAAATTTTGTATTACATTTTAAAGAGTGTACTTCTGAGCTGTGTGTGTGTTTATAGGTTTTTATATGTTTGAAAATCTGGGAGGTCTCAATAGCTGTTGTATGACCCAATTTCATTATTGTACCTCTTTGACAAAGAGGTACAATAATGATACTGTAGGATCAAGCAAAATGAAAAGTGTTAATAAACAGTTATCTAATGTCTGTGCTTTCAGCTTGTGCAACCACCTCTCTCCAGACAGTAGCTTGGGTTTAGGTTAGGTGAATCATGAGAGAAGGTGCAGGAGTCAGCAGAAGGGCAGGTGATACAACTTCAAGGTGGAAGGTTGTTCAGGGCATAGAACCTTACTGTGCAGGAAGATTTTTCTCTGTGAAGAAAAGCTGTAGTGGTGAAAGAGCTTTTCAGCCATGTGTGGCTAAGACAGAAAATTTAATCTTCTTGAAGAGATACAAGCTGAGAGGAGCTTCTGTGATATCTGCAACCATAGCAGATGTTGGGCATCTTTGATGTTGGTCCTGAGCATTGTAGGAGCATAAGCCCCTGAAGCACTGAGAGAGAAATGCTGACACCACTTTCTTGCTCTGTAGTAGCCTCCATTCATACCTCAAAGGCCTGGGTCAGGCCTGATGTTTACTGTTACTTCAGGCCACCAGGAGATGAGTATTGTCTGTCCTTTTTTGGCATTATTCTTCAGGCTTCTCCTTTCAGCTATTATACCGTACTGTTATTTTCTAAAGCACCTCTCCTAAGCCTTGATCCCAAGTGTGTTTCTGCAGCATGCTTAGTTCTTATCAGCCATTTGGACTAAAAAACTTTTTCTTTATAACTCAAAAAATATTAGTTTAGAAAGATTGTGTGTCCTTGTATGGTGTGTAGACTATCTATCTGTCTATCTATCTATCTATCTATGTAAATATGCGCTGTTGTGTATGTGATCACACAGTGAGCTCCACTAAGCATAGCAGAGATCTTATTTTATTTTTTTATGGTAAAAAGGATCAAACTTTGGAAAAACATATTTCTGGGTAATGGTTTGTCCAGTCCTTGTTTTTCTGATTGATGTTCCTTAAATTTGCAGTGCTGATGCCAGATTCAGCATTGTAATGTTGATATAAAGTCCCCCAAACTATACACATGCATTCGTTAATGTGGCATGAATTATTCATAGAATCATAGAATATGCTGAGTTGGAAGGGACCCATGAGGGTCATCGAATCCAACTCCTGGCACAGGGGTCACACCATGTGACTGAGAGCATTGTTCAAGTGTTTCTTGAACCCAGACAGGTTTGGTGCTGTGACTGCTTCCTTGGGGAGCCTGTTCCAGTGCACAACCACCCTCTGAGTAAAAAATCTTTTCCAGATATCCAACCTAAACCTCCCCCAAATCAGCTTCAGATTGTTCCCTCGAGTTCTGTCACTGGTCAGAAGAAAGAAGAGCTCAGTGTCTGCCCCTTCTCTTCCCCTCACGAGGAAGTTGCAGTGAGGTCTCCCCTCAGCCTCCTCTTCTCCAGGCTGAACAGACCAAATGACCTCAACTGCTCCTTGTAAGGCTTCCTCTCCATACCCTTCACCATCCTTGTGGCTTTCCTTTGGACACTCTCTAATAGCTCAATGTCTTTTTTATACCTTTTATACATCCAAAACTACCCCAGCACGGGAGGTGAGGCTGCTCCAGTGCAGAGCAGAGTGGGACAATCCCCTCCTTTGCCTGGCTGGTGATGCTGTGCCTGATGCCCCCCAGGACACGGCTGCCCCTCCTGGCTGCCAGGGCACTGCTGACCCATGTTCAACTTCACACTGACCAGGGCACCCAGATCCCTTTCCATGGGGCTTCTCTCCAACCTCTCATTCCCCAGCCTATACACAGAACCAGGGTTGCCCCATCCCAGGCACAGAATCTGGCACTTTCCCTTCTTAATCTTCATACAGTTGGTGATTGCCCATCTCTCTGAAGGTTCTCTCTGTCCTTAAGGGAGTTGACAGCTCCTCCCAATTTAGTATTGTGGCAAACTTACTTCATGCTCCTTCAAACTTACATCCAGGACTGGGCTGAGGATGGAACCCTGTGGAATCCCAGTATTATTTAAGAGTATTACTTTTAAGTGACCTAAGATGTGGCAGAGAACAACCCAGCTTTTGTGGAGGTGTCCTTAGAAACATGAGTGGCAATCACTAAGACCCATCTACTTAACTATTACTGTTTACACCATAAAAAGAAATTCACTCTTGTAATTATATTCAGAATTATAGAAAGCTGTTGCTGCTGTAGATTATTTGATCTCTCCGGGGAAACTTCCATCAAACATAACAGCCTACATTTTTACTTTGTTAATTATAAAGCTGTGAACAAGAAAATGCAAGACAATCTCTACTATTCTTAGTGTAATAGTAGCTTCCTAAAATATTACTGCCTTTATGAGTCCCAGTGGAGGATCTTTCTTTGTGTGGAAAAAACCCAGTACCATCCTCTTGCATAAATGAGGAAATACATTCCAGATGTATTAAGCAAATAATCAACACACATTTAGCATGGTCTCTTATAAATCCATGGACTTAGGTTACCTGCAGGTTTGCTCATGTTTTTTCTCCATCTCCCCCATCCAAAACAGATGTTGTTCATTCTTTTGAAACTTTAGTTTGTGCCTATTTTGTGAGGAAGGATTGATTAAAAATATTTTTGTCTCTTCTTTGTGCTGATATTGAGAGTTGTGTAGAGTAATAATTTGCTTTGACTGCTATTGAGGTTTTTCCTAAAAATACCTGTAAAGATACTCAAAACCCAGTTGGACCCAGTTCTGGGCAGACAGCTCTAGATGACTAAGCTTGAACAAGGGCTATTGAACTACATGATCTCAAGAGGTTCTTTAGAGACTTCTTTCCTTTGGTGCTTTGATATTTGTATGTTCCACTGTGATCAGCTCTGCTGTTGAGAGTGATAATTATAAATCATTATGGTCCTACTTCTGCAATGCCTGTGCAGTTATACCCTTCTCAGTTTCAGTGATGCCCAGTTGCTGGGCACTTCTAGTTGCCGGACTGAAGTTGAGCTAATATCCAAAAGTAAACATTTGCTGAATTTTGAAACCCCCTTGCTTATGAAACCAGAGCTGCTATGATGTGCAGCTGCTTTTTGTTGTGTCCATGCTCCCCCAAAAGCACACCTGGTGGAAGACACTTTATTGGACAGTAAAATCAAATCTGACAAACTTAGAACCAAGACAAGCTCTGCGTGCAGTGTTTACTCTTGGCTTCAGAAGTACCCCCTAGTACCAGTTTACTCTGAATTCATCAACAAACCCTTGTTGTCACTCAGCTGAGCTTTAAGGTTAGGAGGTTGAAGAAAACTTCTTGCAAAATAAAAATTGATTAGTAATGATTTTGTGTATATATCTGGAGGATGTGCAATAGTAACTCAGTCCTCTGAAGCTTGTAAGTGATTTCTGGATGGTCACTGAGCACCAGATGGATTTGGCTGCTATTGTTGAAATAATCAGACCTGGCTTTTTTTTGACAAGCACCATTTAACAACGTGAGTGATGGCCTTGTGCCTTTATTTCACCAGTGAAACCTATACTTATGCTACCTTAAGAGACCAGTGTAAGCTTCTGGGATACTTTTAAATCTTTATTGATGATTTACACTTGTCTTACTTTTTATTATTGAATCAAATTTATAGAGGTGTTAAAGCAAGTGTATCAACCATGGCAAATACATAGAAGAGCCCCATAGTGATATTGAGGACCCAAGAGTATGTTTCTTGGCTCAGGCAAAGTATATCAAAGTGGATATTATCAGCAGTCTTCCTGCAATGTAATACTTTTTTTTTCCTTTAATTGCCTCCCAGTACTGTGTTCTTTTTTGTCACATATGGACAAGCCAGAGTTACTTTACAATGCAGGTGAAAATACCTGTTGTTTCCAGTGGTGGCTGCAAGGAGTGGGAGATGTTTTGCATGAAGGTTTTGTCTGCATTTCACTCTGGTAGTCTTTTGGTTCTTCTGGTGGTCTTATGATCACAGAACACAGAGCAATTTAAGGGCATACAACAGTACATCTTCATAACTATTTGTTTGCATTGCTAGAAGTGCAGTTGTGCAAATTCACCTTCCTTTCTTACTTTAACTATGTGGATTCAAAGGGAGGAGAGATTGATAAAGGCAGACACTGCAATTTTCCTATCATAGCACGTCTGTGTGACTCTGAATTTTGAGGTCAAAAATTTGTGAGGATCAGTACACAATTGTGGTTCTGCAATAATAGCTGGCAGGTTTGCCAGTTCAAGCTGGTTCAATAAAGCTGATGTAGTGATTAGTTTATCTTGATTAGTGATAGGAGCAGAAGACTGGGGAATATCACACCAGGTTTTGGGTCACTGGAAGAGGCAGGTGTGTTCTGCAGTCTTGGCAGATGAGTAAATCCTCAGCATGTGTTGGCCCCAGACTGGCTGCAGCAGAGCTGGCTAATGTACCTCGGCAAGAAAGAAGTGGGATAAATTGTTCTTTCTGGAGCTTCCTGTTGACCTGACTAGGAGGCTGAATTAGCTTGTTCAGGAGGTGGCCTAGGTGCCTTTAGCCTTTGTGCACCACACAGATAACCTTGCAGTCTCTATCAGCAAGGCAGGGAGAGGAAAACACAACTTTGATCATCTGAAAGGATTGTCTGAATCTACTGTAAATTTTGATTAAAGCTAAAACAAGGCATGAACATTGTGACCAGTGATTTTACTGAGTTCAGCTTCCTTTCTGTGCTGTGATTAGGTTAATGTCAGCTGTACAGAACTGCATCATGGCTGGACTCTGTTGAGAAGTTGGAGAGGGACAAAGTGCAGATGCTGGTCCAGACTTTCTTTCATCTCCTCGTGCTGGGGAAGGCACTGGTGCTGGCCTGGTTTTGCCCTTCTTGGTTTGCTATATGTGTTTACAACCTTTGAATTTTTTTTATTTCTTAAGGGTGAAATTTTCCAAAGTCATTCCTAGGGCTTCTAACAAAAATTACAGCTCTTGGTCTGTCCTGACTTTCTGGTGTTTTTTTTGCATCTGAAATAAGGTGAATTTCATCTAAGTGTTGTTACAGGATGGTGTTGGATAGCTTAAGCGGTTGTGCAGTCAGTAGATGTTCATATGCAGAACTGTGGAAACATAGTATTTCTGATTCTTCTCCTACTTATGCTACAGGACACTAGGAACAGTAGCAGTGAAGCCAAGGGTGTGTTTTGAAATAAATAAGAATAAGAACTGGGCTGTATTTTTTTTTTTCTTTTGCCATTTGGCTAGTGACAGCTTAGATCTCATCTGGTCTGAATTGGCACAGCTTCACTGATGTTGGAGGAGCTTTTATACAAATTCACACCAGCTGAGCTTGTTATGCAGTCCAGTCTGTGCAAATGTGGGGTGGTGTTTTTCCCCTTTTCACCTCTCCTTCTGCTTTCCATCTTCTGCTCTTGTGCTTGGGGATCTTTTGTTCTGTCCTTCGTGCGTGTTCCACTTCTGGCCAATTGACTGCACATAAACTGCAAGCCTGTTCAGAGTAGAGCTTTTTTACATGCATTCATAAGCTTATTTATTTTGATTCTAGGTTGCATAGATATGTAGAGGATTTATCTTAAATCCAAAATGAGGATTTATACTTTTCTACAGCTTTTTTTTACCTATGAAAAACACATACTAGTTTTAATAGCTGAATGCATTTCTGCATAGGCAAGCTCTATTTATTTAATTTGATTTTTAAGAGGTCAAAATTAATACACACTGAAATCTGCTGCTAGTGGTGATTCTTTCTTGGAGTTTGGCAGAAGAGCTTATGTTTCTATTGTGACAACAAAAAGTAGGAAGGATTTATATTTATCTAAGGATCACTATGCCTTGGAGCCTATCCCATCTTACCTGACTTGGGGGAATTACATATATTTTGTAGAAAGAAAGCTTATGCTGGCATATATGGAAACTTCATGGGATAATTATCCAAGGACACTTTGATTAATCTGGTTGTATTCTAAAGGCTGATGACATTTTAAATTGTTGAGGAAAGCAGGCAGTCATGATGAAGACAGTGCTTAGAAGCTAAAAACCTCTTATAATTACATGCAACTTGTGTGCAATACATCTTAGACACTGAAAAGTAAAATGAAATTGTGATCATTCTGTTATGTTTATAATAATTTAATCCTAAGTCTTGGCTGTGCAACTATAAGAATTTTATCGGATTTTGTGGTTTACATTCTTAGAGGTATGCATATTTTATAAGTATGTTAATGAAAAAGAGATGATGAAAGGAAGGTTATCAAGTTCTATGCTCCAGCTGAGGAGTGCTCCATCTCACTCTTCTGTCTCATGACAAGCAGTATTTGTATCAGAGAAACTCAAGGAGAAAACCTACAGCAGAGAAATGTGATAACCAAATATTCTGTATCTTTCTTTCTAGCCAGGAATGCCTCACAGTTTGCTGATAAGGCAAAACCTGCTTATTGTCCCACACAGACACTATACTGCACTCTTGGAATCATGCATTTTATTAAATGTAGCTTTTCAATATATGTGTCATCTTGAGATTTGTAAGGAAGTGTAAAGTCTCTTCTGATAAAATGGACTATTTAAGAATTTTAAATGCAAATCCTGGATTCTTGATTGTTTTCAGTTTGTCAGAACAAATTCCTCAAAACCAGTATTGGTAGGTTATTGATTAGATGAAATAATTTAAAACTGTATCATTAAGATTCTGTTAACACAGCATCACCATGTAGAAGTTAATACATTTGGAAGTTCAAAAGCTTCACAAAGTCGGGGCAGAGTACAGAAACTTTTGTTGAAGTGTAATTTTATGCTTTATGCTTTTATGCTTAATTCTAGAAATGAATAATTCTGAACTATGTTGTTCACTTAGTTAATTGGTCACTTGGTTTCTTTGAGGAAATGACTAGTAAACTTCAAATTTCATCATTTACAAGACAAGATTAATTGTATCACTTCCCTAAGGCTTGATGTTTGCAAGAAGACATAAAGAGCTGTGTTACAAAAATGCTTCATAAACATTAGTCTCTCAGCTGTGCCTGGTTCTTGTCCCTCACTCTGCACTGCTCCATCACTTCAGGAAAATTATTATCTTTTATTGTTTAATTCCCTTTGGGTTTGAGATAAGCCAGATGGTGAGGTTGCCTTCCAGGGGAGTTTTCTGCTTAGCATTATCAATTTTCCAATCCTTTACTAGTAATGGAGGAGTTGCAGCATGTAATCCCCTTTGGTCTAAATGGTTTTATGTACCTGTGTGTTGATTTGATAATTCCTATTGTTTCGTATATTTAATTTCAATTAAATTTTTGTTTGTTTTCAACAAGATCTACTTGATTTGATTTATTTATATCAGGATTATGATAGGAAGTGTTGTATTCTTGGCACAGGTGTCCTCTTTCCAAAATATTAAAGCAAAATCCAAGTAATTCTTTCTAAAGATCTAAGAAAAGAAGGCAAAAAAATACTATTTAATATTGTTTTCAGGGGCTGCATAGATTTTATAGGATGTGAAGCTCAGCAGTGTACCCTGTTAGCTGATCCTTTGCAAAATTCAGTGTCTTGTGTAACTGGATGTTTGGTATCTTTAGTAACTTGTGGGAACCCCTAAAATCTTGTGGACTGTAAGGATCCCACTGCAATATTCTGCAATAAAGGAGTGTGTGAGTCCATGTGGGGAGTTTTGTTTTCATTTAAAGAAAAAAAACCCTGTTGAATAGTGGGTTCTAACTCTAAGACGAAGAGTTCTTTGAATGTATAATAAATTATTAGACAGTTTGGCTAAATGGATGGCAGGAACTTGTTAGGTCTCACAATCCCCAGAAGCCCAGGAATGGGCACCCAAAATCATACAGCTTCTCTTATAGGAGATTTTGCAGCCCTTCTCTTTCTCATCTGTGAAATGGTGCCATAATCCCAGGAGCTGTGTTAAATATTAACTTGTTTGTCCACTTTGTCTTGAAATGATGAAGTGCTCCATAAATAATAAGTGACATTTATAGAAGTTCTTCTGATTGTGGTTTCATGAGGAAGGTAAGCCAAAGATGCTGCATAAAGGATGTTGCCATATAAAAAACCAAAAAAACTTGCTCAACCATTCACTGCAGAAAGAATTGACAGGGGGTTTGCATGTAAATGACCTCAGGGTGTGTTAGTTTAAAAGGTAATCTGTTGAAAAAGAAAATCACACTGCCATGTTTTGCCCCCTTTTTTTTTTTTTTGGCAATGTTATGATATAATCTTCCAGGTTCTTTTTATTTTGAAGCCCACTGGAATCATGTGTGATTTCTGTCTATGAAGTTTTTTGTTGAGGTTGGTACTTTGGGCTTTCTTCAAGCTGACAATTCCTCCTTAGCAAAGATAGAGCATGATTTTTCTATAAAGAATTGTGAGCGCACACACGCGAAGCCATCCTCACATCCTCACAGACCCATGTATGTCTGAGGGCATCTCCCAAGCTCTGTGGTCCAGCCCCCTGCTCAGCACAAATCCAGACAGAACAGTTTGCCCTGGGCTTTGTTCAGTCACATTTTAAACTACTCCCAGCAGAGCCTGTACCCCTCTATCGGTGCAGTGAAGTGAGCTGTCCTGTCGTGTCTGTAATCCTGGTGAGGTCCTGGCTCTGGAACTGTGCTCAGACTTTTAATTCCTCCTGTTTGCTTCCCATGCTGTGTGCGTGTGCATTCAGCTTGGCTTTCAGGAGAGAGGCAGAGGATTCCTAGAGCTGGTCATGCCACTTTTTAAACCAGCTGTGGGTTTTCATTGCCTTTAATATTAGCAAGATCCCTTGCCCAGCAGAGGGAAGGGTTCAGAGCCCGTGGTGGTAGAATACAGAGTGAGTAATAGGATTTGAGCTGATTCAATCTTTATCCACGGCTATGCTGATATAACTTATATTTAGAAATGCTGTTATTCAGTAAGTTTCAGTGGGTATACCTAGATAAACTGATTACGTGTTCAGATATTTCCTTACAAGATGTACAAATGTGCATCATCTGTTGAAAGGTGACCCCTCTGTGTTTTTGTTTTGTTGCTTTTTCTTTTTCCATTTCCTGAGTGAGGGAGAAAGTTAGGAGGGAAGCAAGATCTAAGGCTACTTTATGCCAGAAAACTTGATAATATTTGCTGTAAATACAGAATATGGTAGTTGCAATAAAAAACTCAGAAAACCTCCATTAAAGTAAAATGCAAAATAAATTTTAAAAAAGAACAAAACTGCCTTGCATATTCTTTCTACCTTAAAAAAACACTAAAAAAAGGACACTCTATGTTTCTGGAAAGGGATTAAGAAACTCCAGATGGCTGTTTAAAAAAAAAAAAATTAAAATGGGGGTGGAGATAGTCAAGAAGAAACAGTTTCTATTGACTTGTTCCTTCTTTTTTGGAAAGGTCACTGAAAATTTACACAGTGACAAAATAACAACCCAATTAGTATCTGTCCTGTAAAACTAAATGTTAATTTATTTCAGATTTTCCTCTATTGACAAGTGGGACTGATATTCAAGATGGACTTCTCTGTATGAGTGCAGGGCAAAAATTACCAGACCAGTTATGGGTTTCTATAGCAATTGCTGTCAATTTTCAAACTGTAAAGAAAAAAAGATATAATTATAAACTATCCGTATGTTTATTTTGTAGAAAGATTATTCTTTTAATTATATTTCCGATAGCTATAAAGGACAAAATTTGATAATGAGAGTTAATCTTGAAAGCACAGCATCCCCTTTATCTAGTGCTCAAAAAAATTCCAGTGGAAAATACTGTTTTATTAATTCTCATTACGTAGGAATTATAGAATTAGGGAGGGTCTAACATTTCCTTTATCATTCATTTCTTTAGGTGTCAATGGCACTACCTTTACAAAATTAAATTCAGTGCATAACAAGAGATTAATTACCAACTGTGAAAAAGGAATATTATCTAGAGAAGTAGTGACTTTTTTAGAGAAAGTTATCTCTTTAATAAGGGGACTTAAATTGCAGTTCCTCAAATGAGCAAGAGAATTATTCTTCCTATAATCCAGACAGAAAAGCAGATAAATAGTCTTCTCTGATAATTCATTTAAATATTTTAGCAGTGAGTTAAAATACCACCTAATCAAAGCAGTGTCCTTTCATTGATGCTCTATGCTTATAAGAGTATTTCCTGTCTTGTAGTCCATAAGGAAGACACAAAACTCACTGAGTGAAGGTTGGATCTTTCCCACTGTTTTGTTGTGATACTGGCACAGACAGAAAACACACTTGGGCACATCTTGGGCACAGTGGTCTGTCTTCCATGCCCCTGCTCTGTGCATGGAACGAGGTGATACTTGCTGAGGAAGCAACTCTACTGAGGTCTTCGTGTTTGGGTTTTTTTCAGTGGACTTCAGTGGGCTTCAGATTGTGTACTGCAGTAGTTTTGAGTTAACTTCTAGTCAAGTCTAATTATATCTTTAGCCCACCTTACTTGCAGGTTTGTGTGCTCATTGAAGGAGACTGTTGCTTTGGGGGCAGGCAAAAAGACAAACGAGAAGTGTGTGTCTGTGTTCAGTAAATAGTACTGTGTTTCTCAGAGGCTGGGCCTGTGAGTGAAGCAGAACATTGCTGGGGTGGAGGGTTCAGAGATATTCATCCCCAGGGCTTTGTTCAGCTCTAGTTTCCTCTGCAATCTTACACTGTGGGCTTTCTGCTTCCATGACTTGCTGTCAGCTGGATCCTCCAGTGTTCACCGTGAGGTGAATGTGGCTGAATCAGGCTCTCCGCAGTTCAGTCCAGGGCTGTAGGCATCCATTGGCACTTCCCCAGGACACAGGAGGCTTGCTCCCTTGAAACTTTCATGCTGTGTCCCAATGAGACAGAGAGAAAAGCCTTCATGTTTGGAAAGCCATCATCCCGGGTGGATCAGGGCGAGGGGAGGGTAGGAGTGTTTAGAAGGCAAACACTTGGCTTTTTTGAAGACATTGCTGAGTTTGCTTCTTCTGCTGTGAAGGACCACATCTGATTCAGTTTCCAGGATAATCATTCCTTTGTGGATGAATTTCAACTTTTTTGGTGTAGGATACTGCTTTTGCAAGCGTCTGCCTCACTAAGGCAGTAGTTGGAAAGCATGAAATGGGTGCCTTTAATGACAGCAGGAAAGAACAGCCTGTGCCCTTGAATGCTGCTCTGCCATCTCTTCCTTCCTGAGGAAAAAAGTTCCAAGTTGAGTGCAGCAACATCTTTGAACTTAAATTTTTTGCATGTGGCCACTCACTGTGGGCTTTTTGTTGTCCCAGTGCCTGACTTGAGACCATGGGGTCTGATTTGCTGAACTGTTGAGAGCTCACAGCTGCAGCTGTCGTAATAGGGAGCTGGACTTTGAACACATTAAACCACATGACGTACTTGGTGCTCAGAAATAACAGGCCCCAGGTATGTCAAATTCGGAGCAAAATTAATAGGTGCTTTTGATTTTAAAGCGCCCAAGTTCCAGCTTCAATACAGGAGGCACTAATACTTGCCCAAATTACAAAGACATGCAGCAGAAGAAAAAATAAGTCTAATATTTTGCAAACATTTAAATATTGTGGAACCGAGTGCTTCATTGGGAAGCTCATAAAAGAAAGAATGTGTCTTCAGAGCTCAGCTTGAATATTGCTCAGTGCAAGAAGCGCTTTGGGTACATGTTCAGCAGTGCAAGGAATGCAAGCAGGGACCATTATCCATTGTCTCTTCTCTGTGCTGAACAGAGCAAACTCTCGTGGAAAGATTGATACTTGTTTGTCTCACTGTAGGCAGCATCGTAATGTATTGCTAAGATGAGAGCATTTTAGTGTTCCTCAGGCAACCTTAATTCTACTTTTTCAGAATATCTGAATGTTTCATTGAAACACCAAGTGTTGTGTTAAGGCTCACTTTTGTGGGCCATTTTCTGGATGTTTTAAATTGAAAACTGAAAAATGGAAGTATTCTGTTGTATATCATCCCATTCTTATGAGTCATCTGTGTAATATAATTACAAGTATTGTAGAGTAATTCTGTGTGTACATACCTCCATTATATATACAAAATATTAGATAAAATTGAGAATTTATATGAACATAGTGGGAGAAACATGGGGTTTTTTTCAAATAGCTGTGAAAGATTGAGTGCTTTATGTGGCTGTCTTTGCCTTCTTTGCATCTTTTCTAAGGAAAATCTTTCCTTCCTCGTTCAGAGGTAAATAAAGCTGTTCTGTTTTGTGCTGCTGGCCCCTGTGTAATGGTGTAAACTGTTCTGTAGAGTACATATACCTAGGCAGAGGGTAGTTGCAGGGTCATCCTGCAACCCATCCCTCACTTGCTTGTTTATCTGTTTCCACCTTCTTTTTACATGCCTTGTCAACTGCATGGCAAGAGTAAGCAAGAAGCCTCTGCAAAATGTACAGCTAATGTACTTTCATGAGTTATTTCAAGGACTTCAAGCAAAACCTTTTGTTGTGTCTTCTCCTAAGCTTTTCTTCTATAGTTTAGATGGGACTTCATAATGCTACATTTCTTTCAACTCCAATAGCTGGTAATATTGTATTGTGTGAAGCTCCTTCAGCCACTTTGTGCAAAGTTTTACTGCAATTTATGTCACTTTTTTAAAGAAATCATTGTACTTCAGAGAAAAAAAAAGTACTGCTGCCAGGACTCGTGAATTCTGTACAAATCAGAAAGTAAATGAAAAAGAGATACTGTGAACTATAAGGAACAATTACTTCATCTTCAACATTTTTTGTCAGCTCCTTCATATGGAGATGGTGGCTTAATTTAAAAAATAATCACTATCTTAAATGTTCTACTCACATGCAAGAAAAGCATGGAGGTCTGGCTGTGGTCCTGCAGTATTACTGATGAATAAGATGACTTGAAATAAATTGCATATAATTTTTTTCTGAGTGGCTATAGACAATTTGTGTGGTGCAGTAAGAGGGAAATAAGGACAGGGGAGTACTTAAAAGATAATTTCCATTGCATTTGTGCCATATGAGTACTGAAATCATGAAAGAAGTTGCTAGAAATGAGGAAACTAATTAAAAGAAATCTGAGAGAGAAATCTAAAAGAGATATTAACATGATGTGATTGCTCCGAGATAAAAGATTTTTGTTCTTTTACTTGTAATTATACAGCAATGCTTGTTTCATGGTAAAACTTGAAGCTGAAATGGATGTATAGGGTCAAATTCATCTGATCTGATTTACATGTCTAAAAGTTAAGTGTTTATCTCTACATTTCTTACGATAGAGTGAATAATTATTTGTGGTATTCTCTCCCTATTTACAATAGAACTGAAGAATCTGGTTTAGACCAGATACTTAGCAATGTGTCATGGTGAAGTAGCCAACAGTGTTCCCCAGAATTATGCTGCCTCTTAGCATCTTCTTGCTAAGAGGCAGATACCTCTACATCTGCTTGGAAACCTCCCCATATCCCAGGAGAATATATTAATAGCCATCAAGTTGTAAATATCCAGGTACAACTTCAAAACATGAACTGAGTAGGAGGAAGAACTCTTTTGCCTTGAGTGAAACCCTTCAGTCCCTGCCCCAGAAGGGCTCTGGGCATGGCAGTGCCATTCCACAGAGCCACTGAGCAGGTGTAGGGTTAGACACAGCTCAAGTCCTTTACCTGGTGATGCATTCCAAAGGGTTGTTGCTTCACACAAGTCAAGCAGTGCACTACAAGCTAAAGAAACTTATTTTTAAGTTCAGGTTTTGCTCCATCTGAGTGTTCCTGGGAACATGAAGATGAGAGAGGAGACAGGAGATTTTAGGCTCAGCAGGCTCACTATGCCTCTTTACCTGAGGCACAGAAATTGAGTCTCCTGAGGTGTCTGTCTATGCTACAGCTGTATACTTTCCCTTTTATGTATGCCTGTGTACAATATGTACCAGAAGACTAGTGAAGCATCCGTAGCTGTGTCACAGGTGCAGATAAAGGTATTTGTAGGTGTCCAGGTTTGACAAATGCCAGCTGGAAACACTGGACTCAGGAGCAGTATGGAGAGAATACACAAATGCCCTTTGTGACACTGTCTTCAAATCCCGTTTGCTGGTGTCTGTAATTACATGTTTAAATCATATCAATGTCTTTGATAGCATGAGACCTACTGACAGAAAATATTTTGTCCAGGAACATGCAATGGTCGAATTTTTTCGGATGGAGGATCAATGAGTAGGCATGGGTTGGGAAGCCAGTCACTCTGAAGAGCCCTTTGTGAGCAAAAGCAAGAAATTTCCTTCAAGCTGTTGTAGCACAGAGCTGATGGAGTAGTTCTCTAGTAAGAAGAAAGGAAGACTGGGAGCTGTGCTTCTGAACAAAATGTTTCCATGCTGTGCTATGTGACAATACATTTAAGTACACCTGGACCTTTTATATTGTGCTTTAAAAAAAAAAAAATAGTGTGTACCCAGAACCTTGTCAGAGCTGTTATGAGACACATGTAGTGGAATTCATTGGAGTTCATTGGATTTCAAATGCTGCACTTCAGGATGAAATCTTCTTGTAGCTTTACCATTAGAATTCTGAAGAACTATTGACAGAAAGATTTTGAAATTCAATGTATTACATTTATTATGTGTCTTACTTAAATCATTCTAGGAAAGAAAGGACTATTACACCAGCTCCAGTTATAAGGCAAGTGATGCCTAAGTGATCATAAGGCTTTTCATGACTTTCTTCCCAAGAATGAGTTTGTGGCAGAAGAGCTAAATCATAAACCTTACCTGTCTGTTATTTTTATATATTGTAAAGCCAAGGAACCCCAGTCATAAGCTCAAGGCTTCTTTATGGTATGTGCTGTGGAAAAACAAAATATGCTATCACATTATATCCCTGTCTGTGGAAGTTGAATTTATTGTGCAGTGTCAAGCTTTCAGAGTAATAATGGGAGTGTGCTGCTATCCACTGAATGTATTTTTTAACCTTTTTATATACATACAGGTGTTCTGGAAGTTCTGGTTCTTGAACAGGAATATCAAACATGCTGAACAGTGTCCTGTGCTATGATAGATAAACTGCTACTTCTGCATCTTTTGAGGATGTCTTAATCTCTTGAAGATTTTCCCACATTGGGATGATGTTTCTGTTCTTGTTCCTTTCTCTGACTGTTCTGTAAGAAAAGGCTGTTTTGTAAGACACTAAGCAGTCACTTTGGTGAAATTTTGCCAAGAAAATTGCATCTGGAGGCAATGAATATATGTGAAGGGCATTTGTCCAGCTGTTCTTATACGCTGAAAAAATGAGATTCATAATTGAATTTCTGAACTGTATTGTAGGCTTGGTCTTTCTCTCAAGTGAGAGCCTCTTGTGTATTTCTTTATAGCATTTCAAATCTACACGGCCCCAATGTCTAAGGAGATTTAAAGATATTAGAAGATACTAAAAGGTCCAAACCCTCAAAATCCAACTTTGCCTGAATGAACAAAACATAAAGAAAGGAACTGGAGTTTGCTTTTACATACAAAGAACAAAAAGAGCAATACTGTAGCCTGCAGGCAGAGCCAAGGGAAAAGGACCAAATCAGTCAATTAATTTTTTGCTGTCTGACGTAAATTAGGACAGCAAATTGCACTGTCATCCATGGGAAACGTTCCGCCTTGAGAGAGGGATAAGGAAAACAAATCTCAAAAACTAAGTGAGCCATTTTTTCAGCTATGCGGGCTGAAATACAGAGAAAAGGAAAACCATGCACCATAAAAATATTTATAGTCAATGACTAATGTCTTGTATTGCTCTTGGGACTTAAGTGGATACTTTATCTTACATAATTTGAAAGGTAGAATGCTATTGCAGGGAGTGGTTATGAACTCTGAAAAAATACCCTAAGGGTTTGAGTAAGATTCTGTTTAATGGTGGATTTGTCCTTTATTTTGTTGGGAGTTCTTAGGAGGGCTTGCAGGAATGGGAGAGATGAACTGGGGTAAAAGTAGGAAGATGGAAAGGAGCAAGGAAGGAGGACTGAGAAATTCATAACTTCAGAAGCAGAAAGATAAAAAAACCTGGAAGCTAAAAGTATCAGCTTGAGGTGGGAAAAAAGTAAGGAAAGCTCCTCATTGTTGTTGCTTTGGTTCACTCTTTCCTCTTCTTGCTAATCCAGTTTTCCTGTCCTCTTCTGCTCTGGTCATCCATTTCTCCCCATCAGAAATGTTTTCCTCCCAGCTACTTAACCTGTTGAAATATTGGTAAAATGGTAGAATAAATGTTAATTAACATTAGAAGAAAGTACAATCTGGATGGCTTCCCTGGGTAGATTTTTTAAACAGGCTGTTCTTTTAGTATATACATAGATCTTTTGGTTATAGAACAAAAATAAACATACTTATTAAAACTTACTGAAAGCCTTTAAAGTTCTTTTGCTTAGTTTTCAAATGGAGAGAACAGAACAGATCAGTCTGACCCAGGAGACAGAGCTGTGGTCTCAAAGTGATTATTATTGTTAGAAAATTATTCCACACACGAGATTTAGAAAGGTAAGTTCTCTTTCCATAGAATAGGCATAATTGAATGTTTACTTCTTTTCTTGAGTTCTTGAGGAGTGGCTTTCTTAGCAGGCATAGTCTGAAAGCCAAGTCCTCATTTTAGGATGTAATTTAAGCTGAATTGCACACAGGAGCTTGAATGCATCAATTTAACTGAGATACAGGAGAACAATATGGTGGTTTAGATTTTTGCTTTCACTGGAGAGGAGTTGAGAGAAAAATTCTGTAAACTTTTTGGCCTCAGCTGCTTAACATCCCAGCCACATGACCTTGCACTTTCAGAAGCTCTTCTCTGTTATACTGATGCCCTAGTATTACTTTTTTCATGTAAAACTTTATGGAAATAATAAGGACGTAATTTTAAATGGCTTATTTTTAACACAAGTAAATATGTTTGCCTCATTGCTGTGGCAGTCATGTAGAATATGCATTCCTAGTCTCTAGAAATAAGTAAATATTTATTTTGCAGCCTGTTTTTCGAAAGCCTAATTCATAAGCTGTCCATTAATCACATACAATTCAAATGTGGGCCTAGGCATTTGTTTCCCTAATTTGTGATGTTTTGTGTCAAGTCACGTGTTCATTATGTGTACAACTTGCTTTCTATACAGTTTGCTACAGAAGCTGATTTGTTTTGTAAAACATGATGTGTAATCCGTGTGTCCTTGAGAATCTGTTCACCCCTCTTCCCACTATTTTAGTTCCAGAATTTGGTCCATTAACAGTCATAGTTTGGACTGAAAGAAGGAGATCAAATTCAGGTCTTTGCTTCTGGAACTCATCCCAGACTTCAGCAACTCCTACTTTGGGTGTATAAATTTTTGTGCATTTGGTGAAGAACACCTCATATTCAGGCTGTTGTGTATTCATGATTTTGCTTCAATCCAAGATCAAAATTTAATTTCTTTCACTTCTCAGTAACTGCTGAGTATAACAATTTGAAGACCCAATTTAGGCTCTATTGAAAGAAAGATTTGTTTATTGGCAGTTTTAGAGAAGCAGCAAAAATTCTTAAATAAAAGCTGGTCCCGATACAAAAATAAGTATGACTGGAATGTAAACCAAAAAAGCTTTGTCAACCTGTTACTAATGCTATGCTGCAAAATAATGTCTTTAAATTGTACAGAGCAGAATGTCTTGCCTCACACTCCTTGACAGGGTGAGTGTTCCTATCTGTAGGTGTTTCTGAGGATTCAGGGCAATATAGTCCATGAATTCTGGCAGGTCATTATTTATGTCTTAGTGAATAATTGGGAAGATTCCCATCCTGACTGAGCAAATCTAGCTTTCATTTAACACTGCTTTTTGAAGAATGACTTGACTGGTCTACATTACATGTAAAATGATTCACCTGGGCTCGAAGCTTAAGTCCAGGAGAAATAGATATGACTTATCAAGGAAGATGAGGACTCTTGAGCTTCTCTGTAAGACATAGCTGCAGTGATGCAACCTGCTGACATCAGATTTGGGCTGTCCCAGCCCCCAATGTGGGAAGCCACTCAAACTGTTTTATCCTTTCCTCCTCCATCTTTGGCTACCTGACAAGCAAAGCTTTCAGCAATTTTCTTCTGATGGGAAGTCAGATTTTTCATGTGAGGCAGCAGGAGCCTGGCAGTGTACAAATCTTTGATGGCCAATTGGGGAAAGCTCATATGTCAGGAAAGCTTTGTCTGTTGGGCAATGTTATTTCAAGCAGTGATGCTGTGATTGCCCCACCAGGTCCCCGGAATCTGCTGCTTTGGCCAGGTCTCATCAGAACCTCAACCTGCTTTTTGCCACATTTAAAGCTATTCTGTGTTCACTCTTTCTGTCTTGTTGAGTCACATTCACTTGACTTCCTTCCATAATAATTGCCAAAATTTGGTGCATTTAAACGTGTTTGTGTTCAGAAAGCTATGGGTTGCTCTCTCACTCAACAGGGTGATTACTGGCACATTTAATTTCTAAGTCACCTGATCATTTCCAGTAAGAAATATGTTTAGAAGCATGAATTTATCTTGTTGAGTCCCCCAGGGTAGTTGTTCAAATGTTTTAAATAAGTGCTGCATTGACTTTGGGCTTTACAAATAGAAAGTTGGAGAAGAGGTCAGAGACAAAATAACTAAGATTCAGAGTGCAGAGATTTGCTAGTGCTGATTTGAGGAGGAATTTTAATAATCCAAATTTGCCTTTTTCTTTCAGTTATTTTGTCTGAGTAGAGGTAATTCTTCACTGATACAACTTTCACTGTGGACATTTGAGAAGTTTGTGGTTTGAAGGCTGATAATTGTACAAGGATCATCCAAAAGACAATTCAGTGAATAGGTGTTTAATCATAGCTCAGATGACAACGCCCTGAGCTGCTACACAGATAGCAGAGTCTCTTTGTCTGCTATGAAATGAAAAAAACTGTGACATGTCCCAGTCCTTCTAAAAAAAACCCCAACAAACCAATCAAGAAAACCAGAACAGAAAAGAAATTGCTGATATAAAATCAAGACATTCATTAATTGCAGAAGTTCATAGCAAATCAATTAGGTATTAAGTGTGAAGAAAAAAAAGTTACAATGAAAACCATTCTCATATCAAAACATTTTAAAACCCCAAGTCTTAAATGTAAAGCTCTGCTAATCAGAATATACACCTGTTATTATCTTCTGTCATATCTTTTTTTTCCATCTGATCTACCAGTAATCATCACTAATATAGGGAAGGAGGATCATCACCCCCATCATGTATACTTTACTGAGCACCTGTGAATTAATTACCACTAATGCTTTACCTAGCATCTTTAGGTTTCAGGTTTAATGCCTCTGTTGAGATGAAGCAGTGGCCATTCAGAACCCTCATGGATATTGCTCTTTGTGCTTTACTTTACCTCTGGAGGACGGGGTTGGTCTACAGAAATGCCCATATGTATGTGAAAATCTGGCACTTCTGAAATGAGTAAGAGTTCTGTCACTGAGGCAGGAGTTGCTGATCTAAGAAAGGCAAGCTGGAATTTTGAAGAATCAACACAATTGCATTGAATTATTTTCCCTTCTTCATATCCATACAAATGTAATTACTTTAATATACTGGTGTATGGAGAGAAATAATACTTTGAGCTTGGAAGAGAAACAGTATATGGTTCATGCTTGAAGTCAAAGCTCAAAATCTCACCCAAGCACAATTTTCAGTACATTCTTTGTGGTCACTCTGCTTTCTCTAAAAATCAACAGTAGCAAGTTGTGCAGTTCTTTAAGCCATGGCGTGGCTTGCAGGTCTCCAGACTCAGGTTAGCTCACAGTCTGTTGGTTGGCCTAAGCACTGTTTTGAGCAGCTCTGCCATGAGGTACCTTTTGAGTTCACACCCAGTCCTCTATTTCTTAGGATTTGCACAGGTCAGTTGACAAAGTGTCTGCTTTCAAATGTCAGAAAGTGCAAAATGTTGCCTTTGAGCACATGAGAAGGGACAGGCAGGATATCCTGACTCCTCTATGAACTACTCTTGCGAGTTGACATAACTCCTGTGGGTAGTGCAGTCCTGCTGATGCAGCAGGTGAGACACAGAGAGGTTCTGCTGAGGGCCTCTTATTCCAGAGAAATAGGCAGGTTCAAATGAATTAATGGAATTGAAGTGATGACTGGCTCCTTTTTCCCAAGCTTGATATGCCTCCCTCTATTTGGACAGAACTCAGGCCTGTTTAGTCTCAGCATTGAATGCAACAGGATAACTCAGGATGTCATCAGTGCCCAAATAATGGGGGCTGTTTCCTTTCTGGTATCAGAGACAAAAGGGTCAGAAAGTAGACTTCTGCTTCTAGCATTCTACACGATGGTGAGGAAGCTGCTGAGTTCAAAGTTTCCAAAAAATCAGTTTAAATTAATACTGTTGGAGCTGCTGTGGCCCTGGTGCACAGCTGTGAGAGGTGCAGTGATGTTGTGTGACTCAGAAGCACACTGCAAGTGCTGATGGTGTGAACTCAAGTCTGTCACACATGCACGCATCCTTTCAGCATGTGTGTTTGTTTAGGCATTTGTTTAAGTTTTTAAAAGCTCTGAGCCTTTGCCAGGGCTTCTGGGCTCTCAGCTTATTTCAAAGTCAGTAGGATGATGGCTAAACAGACTTAATTTGTGTTGAAAAAAATCCTTGTTTAATGAATCAGTTCTCCTGCCCTGTAAATGAAGGAAGGTATGAATATTTACTTTCCTGACAGAAATGTTGCATCATTAATATCTGTAGAGCTTTTCTTTATTAAATATTCCTGTATTTTTATATTTAGTGCTGCATAAAAGAGACTTATTTATGTGAGAGCAGTGGCTTTTCCCAGGAGCAGCAGCTCAGGAGTTCCTTGGTTGGAGGTGTGACACTAATGGAATGGTGCCTCACATCCCATTGCTCTGTTTCTTCCAGAAGCCTCAAAAGAGGCAATTATGGTCCTTTGAAATGTTGGTAATGATGTTAGTGCTCTATAGGGCTGGCTTGGTCTGTCAGACCAAGGAAAATACTCTGAACAGGGAATTCATGTTTACGTGTCTTACAAAGCACAGCTGAGCCAAGCGAGCACAGTAAAGGGTAGTGATGTATGGCATTATGCAGCATTTCTCAAGCCTGCCTGAAATTTCAGACACAAATTGTCAAGACTGTGGCTTTTTTTTATTGCCACTTTTGGTTCCTGGACTCAATGATGTGCTTGCTCAGTCTTGCTGCAGTTTTTGATTTAAGTAGGATTTGTCCTGTAGAACTTAGATCTTTCATCTGGCAGTCACTTGTAAGATTTTCTGGTTTGCCATTTCACCTTTTTCTTTTTTAGTTCTTAATAAATACGTGAACATTTTATCAGTAATTTTCCATGTTGTGAACTCCTGAATTTTTATCTTGTTTGTTTGTGTATTGCAGCTGGTGCTCAGGATAAAATTGGCTGGGCATTTGGCTTGGGTTTGGAGAGGCTGGCCATGATCCTGTACGATATCCCTGACATCCGACTGTTCTGGAGTGAAGATGAACGCTTCTTAAAACAATTTATTGGGCCTCACATTTGGCAAAAAATAAAGTTCCAGGTAAAATAACATATATATGATGATAATTTACTGTGAAGTATGTGTCTCCCTAGTGAATATCGCATAATTAAAATTCTGTGTCATTAAAAGATTAGGTTTTGAAGCAACAGCTTTACAGCTATCATGGTTCTCTCATGTACTGCAATAAAATCCAGATTTTGATAATAATGTTTTTCAACCAGATAATGTTGTGAGTTCCTGCTGATACCCAGTCAACATTCCTGTTCTGAGTAATGCTTAAGCACATACTTAACTTCTAAATATATCCAGAATAGGGATTGATTTACGCCTGTGGTTTGGTTATGTTACGGTTTGGTTACATCCTTGAGTTGTGTCTATAATTCTGTTTCATTATAAATATGTGTTTGATACGAAGCATTCAAAGATCATGACGTTCTCAATTTTTCCCATTGTTTTCACTCTACGATCTTTGAAGTCAATGTGAGTTGCAGTGTTAACCTTTGGCAAAATGCTTTGTGGATGTGCCTTGCCATCTTCAGTGTCAGCTCTTTTCTCCTGGCTGTTGCAGGGCAGAGTGCAGGCTCAGCTTGTATTTGTTTCGTAACTCCTCTGCTGAGGTGATTTTTGTAGTTAGCAACCTCGTCTTGCTTTTTGTACTTGCAAAGCAATCAGGCATAACTGGAGTGAGTGGAAATGCTACTTCCATAATACTCTTCAGCATGAGTGTGGGGATGTTCAAGTCAGGTCGTGTCAGCTGGTCTTTGGGGGAATTGAGCTGACACAGATGCTTGACAAAGTTTGAACTGCTAAAGCAGTAAAATGCTTTTTGCATCTGCCTTTTGCCATTTTGTTTGTTTTCTTTGTGGACAAATTTGTTACGGTTTTTAAGAATTGTAATTATAAAAGGGGAAATCAACAGTGATAAATGACATCTGAGTAGTCTCCACAACAAATCAGTAGAGCATCCATCCATTTTTTTTTATTTCATTGCAATTCTCACACATGTTCTTGAATAGAGTCAAAATAGTGTTTGAGATAAGTCTGGGGAATAGTTTTGGTTGTTTTGGTTTGGATAGGGGTTTGGGGACCTTTTTGGTTGTTTGGTTGTTTTTTTTGTTTCTTTGTTTGGTGATGATTGGCATTAGTTCATTCAGCTTGTAGTTAGTTATCTTGCAGAAAGACAGGCTTTCACCCCTGTTCCTGAAGGTGTGTCTGCTTGTAGGTTTCTTTGATTTCCCACAGATTGTTTAATGTTCTTGTCAATAAGAAATGCTCAAGTCTCCTTTTCAGCCCCTGTCTTTCTGATTGGCTTTGTTCCTGAGGTTGTGGCTTGGTTTATAGATTGCAATCTGATGGAGCTAAGATGAGATTTCTTGCTTGCTTTAAAATTGTGGATCCAAGCTTCAAACTGATATTAGCAGTAGATTGGGCTTTTGGGGATAGGCCCAGATTGTTGGAATGCTATGGACTGATGTTGAAGGTGAGCCAGAGAGAGGGCTGGGTGTCTGGCTTCTCTAAGTTGCATATTGTTTTCATGTTCAGTTTTAGTTAAGTCAGGAGTAGTGAAGCAATCTGAAGATGTCAGAGGCACAGGTTACTGTGGATAAGCTCAGAGGAAAGTACACGGTTTCTAGGGAGCTAAAAGTTATTTTTTTTTAATTGGTGCCGTTTGGTAGCCTTAGTTGGGATTCTTTCTTCTAAAGAAAGAGTATGGCCAATGTTTTAGAAACAGAATTTTTTTCTGGTATCAAGAACTGCTTGGGGACTTTTTAATTATTATTTCTTTTTTATTTTAGTGTTATTATTTTTCTTTCCTTTTTTCATTTCCCCCCCTTTCTCTTTTAATACGTACGTACACCTACCCAACTTTGATGTTTCATCTTCAGTTTTGGTAATTCTCCCCAACTCTTAGTTTACATTTTTCAATCCTGTATCTTAATATAGGAGACTAAAGGCAAGCTTGGGTTTTTGTTTGAAAGGAAGTCTGTATTCAGCTTTCATCTGGTATCTTACATTCAGCTTTTTTGAGCTTTATGCTGTACATACTTCTAGTACATACTGGCATTGCTTTTTAAAGGGTTAATGACCCTTCAAATGAAAATACTCTTTGATGCTACCATAAGATCCCCAGTTTTTTCTTCTGTTCTCTGTTATTTTTCAGGTATGCTGTAAAACCAAGTTAACAGACCTTCTGTTCCTATTTACTTTCTAAAGAGTCATAATTAATGAATCACATGGTTTATTCATATGATATTTAAAAGAAAACTTTTAGCCTGTCTTCTAGTGTTGATGTTGTAAGAAATCTCTATGGATATTATAAAAGTGTCAGATTTTCTGCATGCAAGGCCAAGCAGTATTTTTCAGCCTGACTGAACTGAACAAAGACTGACCAAGTGTTTTGAGAGCCTTTCACATCAGAAATTGAATCCTGCGGCTCAAAAGGTCTGGGTTTATGTCCATCCTTTTTGTGCTTAACTGTGATAGACCTCTCAACCTTTGGGTACTCCTCCAAATCCTTTCTTATAATCTGAATATGATCCATCAACATAAATATTTTTTCTTTCTGTTCATTAAAACATTCTTCAAATATGAAATTCACACTGACTGGCAGTAACCTTTAGCTGGGCTAAATATACTCTTGCTAAAAAACTGAATTTAATTGGAGCATTTTCTTGTGCCTTAGAGTATGTATCTTGTGCCTTTTAACACCCTGAATGTGTCAGACTTTTCCCTGTGTCATCAGTTGCTCAGTACATGTGTGGAGGCTTCAGTAGGTCAAAAAGCTGCTGGGAAAAGCTGACAGTGCTTGTACCACTGTGGCCACTCAGCACAGCAGTGTTAGAGTGCTTCTCCCCACAGATCAGATTATTGCATGGATTTGGATTAGCAAATCACTCCAGCTCTAATTTGACACAAGTCACAGCAGTGTGGGGAGCAGGCTCTGGTAACTTGAGCCTTCAATCATTTGTGTAGGGCTTTTGCTCAGGCTGTGAAGTGAAAGGCTGAGGATAGGCAGGGCAGGAAGGACCAAGAACCTGCAAGGCACAATGTAATAAAACAAATGGCTCAGTCCTGATCTAGTCTGCTGTATTATATCTCTGTTTGTCAGGGCCCTGAGCAAGTTCCCTGTAATTGCTTTCCGATTTATGCTGAGCCAGCATTCTTACAAAAAAAGAAGAGTCCACGGACTGACAACTCTCAAGGAAAGGTACAAAAATGAAATGACATTTAGAGAAGGAAGGCAATCTCAGTTCAGATGGAGTGTGGTGTGCCCAGGGCTGTTGATTAAGAAGAAAGGTCTCTGGCAGCAGGACAGATCGTGGAGCCTCCATCGTTTTGCTGCTGTGGCGAGCAAGTGGCACATCACGTCGAGTGACTCCTGGTGTGTTCTCCCTTCACAAAGTCACTTTCAGTTGATGCTGCCAGTGTCACTGGCTGCTGTTGTTTTAAATAGTTACTTATTTTGATTGCAGATGAGCCTTGTGGCCTGCACTGAGGTCAACAGAAGCATGTTTATGGCTGTTCTAAGGGAAGCACTGGTACAGAGGGAATCTGGATCAGATTTTTAGCAAAACTACAGACTCCCTCTGTGAGATTATGGAAATTGCTATCTTCTTCATTTCCTCATTTTTACATTATCTGTACTATTCTGCAATATCTGCAATAAGCCTAGCACCACCTGTTTTTTACCACCCCTTCCATCATCTCCAGAGCCTGCTCCTTACTAGTATCTGCTGGCACATGCAGTCCCTCAAAATCCAATTCCTCCATAATTACCTGGTAGTTTCAAAACTCAAAATAATAGACTTTCTAACCAGGTTCATTTTAACAGTGCCAGAATAGACAAAGCTCCTGGAGCAGCTCTGTTGGGAGACCTGAGGAGATAGTAGCCTTTGGCAGTGGGGTGAGGAGACTTGACAAACAACTTGAATTGACTCTGCTCACCTCCTGCACAGCGGTAGCCAGAATGGTGTTTGTGGCCCTAATCCAGGACACTCTTCCTGCTTTGAAAAGTGAACACTCAAGGACAGCAGAGATGAGGAAAAGGTACATGGTCAAAAAGATGTAATTGGGTGCAAAGAAGCGATTCATTATACTGGGAAGGAAATCAAAGCAGGCTCCTCTTCCTCCCGCGCAAGATGGCAAAGGCTGGGCCCACTTGCTCCCATTTGCCTTTGCTCGGTGTGCCGTAGGAATTAAGCTCCTGTTCTAATGACAAAGGATTTACACAGCAACCCAGTTTGCACTGTTTGCTGTGTATGTGAGCCCTCTTGTTCACACCATTAGACAGTCCAACTTTTCTACCTTACTGTCCACTTTTTCAGTTTTCAGGGACAGTCACTATCCCTGTTCATCTTTCCTGTGCACAAGCCTGATTGCTGCTGGGAGACACAGAGCTTGTCCTGTAGTTTTAGAGGATGGTGAAAATAAAATGCACTGTCAAATGTAAGGGGAAACTTCAGCAAATTAAACCATCCTAGTCTATATCCTTTATTCCATGCTTGAGAAGGAGAGAATCTAGAGTATTTGCCATCCATTTCAACCATTTTGATCTTATTACATTCACTGCACGGGGTGGGTCAGTCTGATCCATCATTAGTATGCTACTCCATATAATTTATATTTATCTCCTTAGTCTGTGATTAGTGTTATTTTCAAATAAAAATTAAATAGATCCACTGATTGCTGCATTTTCAGATATTTTTCATCAAGATTAGGTAACTCCATGCTAAAATGGTTACTCATTTATTATGTTTATTTTCCAGTAGAACATCTATTAAAGCCAAATATGAAACCATTAGCATGCAAATTTCACTTGCATGTTTGAACAAATAAGGTATAGCTCGAACTGTGACTTATTGTCTAATTAGTTTTAATGTAACTGAGGATACATAATGAGTGTGTCTGCATGTGGAGGTACAATGGAGAAAAGATTGATGATGTCATAGCATAAACATTTTACTGGTATGACTTTGGGAAGGTTGAATTTCTAAGAGTGACTTACATAGATCATCTTAAATGAATGGCAGTGAAACCTTGCAGTGCTGTGTATCATCACAGGTTTGTCTGTATGCTCTGCAGAACATGGTGAAACTCCTTTTTTAGTGTTGGATATGCATGGAAAGCAAGTAAAAATACCTTCTTCATTGCAGAGATGCTGCACTAAGCTGCACCATTGGGTTAGAAATGATCACTTGATCATCAAGTCTTCTCATCAGGATGTTATACCTTGTATCATTTGTAGGTAGTGCTGGTATTGAAGCTCTGGGAACCTGAGCCCTCTGGCCCCAGCCAGGCAAAGTACTGAAGCACATGCTGAGCTTTAAACTTGTGAGCAGTCCCATTTAAATCAATGGGATAGCTCCTATGCTCAGTCAAACATAACCCAAATGCCTAAATAGCTTCAGGTCAGAGATCTCCACACTTCCTGGCATCCAGCTGAGAGTGATCAGCACCTTGCAGAGCTGAAGCAGTGGAAACTTTCAAAATTAGTGTTATAAGCAAGAAGAGTTTAATCTGACAAACCACAAACTTAAGTTGCAAAATCATTGTTCTAAGCCAGTTTTACTGATCAACACTTGGGTAAAAACAATCAACAAGCAAACATCTGGAGAGTAAACAGCACCTGTATTCCTGTTCTTAACCAAAGAAAATTGGCTGAAAACACAGTAAGGAAAGAAGAAAATAGGGGCTTGAAATGAAGAAACAGGATGGACAGACACATGGGACTGAATACAAAAAAACCCGAACCACCAATACACTGATATAAGACAAAGTGAGAGGAGCACAGAAGAGAGAAGTGCTGTACTTTGGGCATTGGGGGCAATATGAAAAAGTCTGGTTTAAACTTAAGCCAGTTCAGGGGAATGGGATGAAAAGGGAACAGTAGGTTTAAGGCAAAAAACTGTTGAGAAGGCAAAAAACTGTTGAGACTAATGCAGAAGTCTTTTTTTAGATAGTCAGAAAGTTTTCCTGGGTTTTGTACTGTACACATCTATTCTTGATCTCCTTTTGAAAGATTAACAAGTATGAGAGACCACAAAAATTATGACCACAAGCCATCACAGCAAGTCTTTACTTTAAAGCATTATCATCACTTTTGGGATGGGTGTGGGGGACTTCAGATTTTGCTTCTGGATTTGCAGAACACTTAGTGTGTCAGAACCCAGGCCCATGACTAAGACTGCACTGAGATGATATTCATAGTATCACAGAATGTCCTGAGCTGGAAGGGACCCACAAGGATCATCAAAGTCCAGCTCCTGGCCCTGCACAGGGCCACCCAAGAATCACACCATGTGCCTGAGAGCATATTACTGACACTCTTAGGAAAAACAAGCACTGACAAGGGATATGGTTCCCAATAATCTTGCTGCTGCCCTCTGAGCTAGTACCAATGATGCAGATTTTCTTGAATACCCTATTTCCATCCGTCCACCCACCCACCCACTACAATCTAGTCTCACTGATAGCCTCCCATTGAACTGGAACAAATCAGCAATAGTTTAATTCCTTTCTGCTTGTACTTTTCTAAGTAAACAAAATGAATAAATAAAAAATGTCAATAGCCCTTTCTGCCTAGATTAGTTAGTGATATTTATCTTATGTACTATCTCCATCTGTTGTCTGCTGAAAGGGCAGAATAAATCCATTTCATCCATTTAGCAGCCACCTTGATAATAGTTGGATGTACAGAGAAGCCTATGGCATTCATTAGCAGAAACACTGCACTCTTCCTGTCTTTCACCTATGTTCCTTGAAAATACTTGAAGTATTTCTATGTCATTTTCACAGTCTTAGAATAGTTGAAAACTCTCATGTTTGCCTTTGTTAACTTGTCTCATCCCAATAGCACATTTAGTTTAGATTTAGCTGTGGTGGCTCAAAGCAGAATAGCTGATTTTGGATGTTAAGGAGTTTTCTGCTTTGTACACAACTGTCACAGCTGGAATTTGTTTAGACTGTGTGGAGTATGTGTGTGTATGTATATACATGTTCAGAGAGCAAAAATATTTCATCCTTTCAGTTGTCTTTGCTAACACACTTTAATCACCAGTAAAATTTCCATGTCATGGCAGGTAATTCTAAAACCTAGATGTAATTATAAGTTTCCTATAAATTTTCAGTTATGTGAGAGATCCAGGGCTTTACTAACAAACCTAGCAAGTGCCACGGGGGATTTTGGAAGCTAGTAATGTGGGACACCAGTGTATGCACCTGGTAGATGTCCTGTCTTTTGACTGCAGGTCCAGAGACAGCAGTTGAGACTTTTCTTAATTTGAAGGATTTTGGAGGGTTTTGACTGTTCTTTACCACTCTTTTCCAGAGCCTTGCTTCTCACTCTGTTAGGATAAGAAGCATCCTAACATTTTTTGTTCTTTCCCATGTGCCATGTTCTGCTGTGCTGTTCCACTTTGCTGTTCCACATGCACTGCAGAAGCCACTTTTGTGGCTACACTGAGAGGTGAATCAGGGAACTTTTTCCTCTGCAGCTCCCTAAAGCTGTACCAGTTCCCTGATCCACTTCTCAGTGTTGCTTCATGCCATCAGCACAACTGATGAGACAGCACTTTCATTTCTGGAGGCAGTATAGAAGGCGAGGGGTAACCATACCCCGCAGGTGTGTCCTCAGTACTAGTGAACGACACTCCCAGCAACGCAGAACAGACCACCAGGGACTTCCTTCTAATTTGTTTTTAAACAAAAAGAAGCTGCTGTAGCCTTGACTGCATTTGACTGCATCACTTGTATGTGATGTAGAGAAAAAATGATTTTGCACTTATGAATGCTGCTGCACTGTACAGTTACTGTCAGTAGAACTATTTTACGGCTGATGTCTTTTTTTCCTAGGCAGAAGCCAATGCACCCCAGTCAAAGTACACTTGATACTATCTAAATGATTACTTAGCAAAAACTGCAATAAGCTTCAAAAAGTATATGTTACAGTGGTTTGCTCTGATCTCTAAACCTCATATATTTGCAGTTTGACTGGTCGAGGCTCTTTGAAACAAATAGCTCACAAATGAGTAATTTTGTTACTGAATATATCAACCGATCTTTATTGCATCCCAAATGATGAAGTGTAATGGTTATACAAAGTGCTTAAATAAGCCATGGAGCAATTTCCAGCAGTGAAATATATGCTAAAACTCACATTAAATTAATATTAGGTGAAGGAGTGAACCTGGAAATCTGAAATAACAATAGATTTCTCATAGGTTATGTGAAGCTATGAGAACCAGCTGCTAGTGGTTTTGACAGGTATGTTCAGAGCTTTCAGTTTGTTGTCTGCAAAAGTATGTAGCTAGTTAGGAGGGTAACCTTACACATATCTGATGGTTCTCCAGTATTGGTTTAATTCCACTGTGAGTTATAGAATTCTGGTTAGGAGGATGGCACAGGAAATATCTTGACTTTAGTTTTTGGCCCTGACCTAAGAAGTGAGTCAGATTTCCCTACTCAATAATTCTGTTTTCCATGCTGTTTACAACTCTACTGGTCTTGTATCTCCTGCCTCAGCATGTCAATGTACCTAATGGGACCCTGGTTTCTGGCTGGCAGTCCTAGGTAATTACCACAATCTGAATATGTGCATGCCTGTAGCAGGGTTAAATGCATTTTTTCTGGGTATACATTATGCATTTGATGTAAGAATAAACTTCTGTTTAAAATGTCTCCAAGCACACACGGTGTAAGTATGTGTCTTCAGAGATGCAGGTATGTATTGTTGTGCACACACAACCACAGAAATATAAAGGGAAAAAAGACAAAAAAAAAAAAAAAGATATCTCAAAACTACTAGGAAATAACCTCCTATTCATTTTTCCAGAGTTAGCTAAAAACATGGGAGTTGTCATACATGAGTTTATTTTATAGTTCTTTTAACACTGGTACCAATGTTTTACACGTAAAAGATACACCTTGCAAAGAGCTTTTGATAAAATGATCTTTAAAATCATGCCTAAACCTCTACAGTCATCATCTGTAGCATGATTAGACATTGCAGCTGAGCTGTGGAGTGTCCCTAGGAAATGAGGGCTGGGGAGAACAATCTCTGTGTGTGTGTATGCATGAACAGAAGCACCTTTTGAAGTACATGGTGTTAATAAAAAAACCCTGATTTTCAGCTACCACTTCTCTGATCAGAATATGAATTAGGCTACAGAGAATAGCCAAACAACAGAAGGCACAGTTGGGAAGAACTGTATTATTCTTATTGTACCCGTCCTCAATTTCCTTTATCTTACTAGTGTGAGGGACACATGAACCACTGCACTGACAGCCTAAACCAAAATGTGACAAGTAAGTAATGCTTTGGGGTGCATGTGCTGCAGAGAATTTGACTTTGCAGTTTTAGAAGAATTAATAATGGGACGAAGTCCCCTCTTTTGAGGATTGCTTACATCCTTCTGCCTGTGCACAAGTGTTAAATCCAATTTGCATAATTATTCCCACATGTCACCTGTTCTCCTAAATCAGCAAGAGTGAACCCATTTTCTGATTCTTGTAAAATAAGGAAAGGCATTAAAGAAATACCTGTTCTGCACCAAGATTCTGCTTGTAGAGATTTAAATGTTCTTTACATTTTGTCATTGCATACTGAAATTCTTGGTGTAGTTTTAGTGCCTTTTTCTGCTTGGTCTGTTCTCACCTTAGGGCTTCACTGTAGCTTTCTCTAAGTGTTGTTACTCTTTAACAAGAGTATAGCTTTAGAATGCTCCAGGTCTGCCTGAGATGAGAAAGTTAAAGGTTTTTGTCCCTCCTCTGAGTATTGGACAAATAAGTAAGAGCCTTTTATTTCTGTTTCTCTCTAGCTTACCTACTGTACTTTAAAGTTTTAGCATGCTGCACTACCTTGGTGTTTTATTATGAGTTTTGAACTTTAGATGTTTTAATTTGTATGAATTTAGTACTTGCAGGGGGGAAAAAAGTGAAGTTGGCTACTCTGGAAACTAAAAATACTGGGCTTTGCCAAGAATCATTGAATCATATAATCCTTAAGGTTGGAAAAGACCTCTTAAATCACCAAGTCCACTGTTATCCTACCACCACCATATTCACCAGTAAGTCATGTCCCCAGCTGCCACATCCACTCTCCTTTTGAACACTTCCAGGGACAGTGAATTCACCACTTCCATGGGCAGCCTCTTCCCATGCTACCTGTGCAGTTTTCCTGGGTCAGGAAGGCAACCCAGCTATATCACTGGTACGGGAAGTCATGAGAATTTTTCAAAATTCCCAGTAACCTGCCTGGGTAAATTTCTGTACATGGTGAGATGATACAGATTAGCTCATGTCTGGGAAGCACAGAAAAAGAATTCCTTTGTAGCATAACAATGTCCAGGGCATTATGTGAAGTTATGGCCAAGAAATATGAAGAAGCATTGAAATCTCTATGTCTTTTAAGAAGGAGAGTGAAAAAAGAAGTATAGATTGTTTGGTGGGGAGAAGGACTTTTTCAGGTGTTGCATATGCCTGTAAGATTCTCAATGCCAGCTTATTTTGGTGTAAGTCATATTCAGGTGTTCTGGTGATTCTGCAATTTAAACAGTAACTCTCTGGAATGGTGCATTTAATGAGCAGAAAAGGAAGTGCAATCAACCGTGTTTTATATGAGGTTTTTCATCTAAGCTGAAATAAAATATTGGGTGCACTTTGTTTCCATTGTTATGCTATGTATTTGAAAGAAATACATCTTCATATTGCTGCAGACTCTTTCCAAATACATGCATTGTTTATTTAGATGTAACTCTTTTATGTGAATTGTTGATGGGTGCAATATTTTACCCCACCAAGCTATTTATCTCAGCATTATTATTAAGCATAATGAGAAAACCATCAGGAAGGAGGAAACCTGACTTCTGAGTATGGTGAGCACTGAATGCCTGCAGCAGCCAATGTCTTCTGCAGGAACTGCAGGTGCTCAGTACAGCAGAACAGAAAATTCTCAGTATCTGCTGAGAAGTTGGGTTTCTGCTGTCTTATACCAGCTTATTACCTGTTCCTTGCAGGCATGTCAGGTATTTTTTAGATAAGTGCAGGACACATACTTTTTTTATTTGTTGACAGTTTGTTTTCTGAGGTCTTCTCTTCTTTTTACGCTTGCCAGTGATTTTGCCTGTGGGGTGGGATATTAGGGTGGGAAGGACAGATAGAATATGGACAGCCTGTGCAAAAGGCAGTCATAAGTATTAGTTACTAGGTTTGGTGTAAGAATCCACTTTACCATTTTGGTCGTTTCAAATCACTGGATTCCTTTCCGAGGACAGAAGCTCACTCGTTTTCTATTGATGACATCACAGCAAATAAGGATTGTCCCATTGGTTCCATTTGGTGTCACATCAGTTCTGTGCTTAAATGGAAAGGTGATAACAGAAAAAGCATTTCTTGGTTTTTAGTTGTTTTGCAGTGATGTATCTGTGATTGAAATGGCAGAAGATTAGCACCATGAAACCAACTAGCTCAGTAGGCCATCAGCTAGGAGGCTGGGAAAGAAGCATGAGGAAAACACTTATTTTCCCACAGTAGGCATAGAACTGCTGTAGGAAAATGTCAGGCTAATCTCTTCTTCTCCCTGATGCTTTCAAAAGGGGTTTGTAAGGAGCTGAGATGTGGGAGTGAGTAGTAGAGGGCCATCCCTTTTGGTGACTCTCCTGTGAGTCCTACTCTCCTCTATGGAAATGAGAAGTCAATTGTGCCTCATTAAGCACAGAGCATGGAGTTCATCACTGGTATTTAGGAATAATTTATACTTATCCTTTGGTGGCTTTTATAAGCAGATCACAAGAAGCAAGGCATATCCAAATGCCCAAGGGAATAGGTATCTGGGAATATCTCTGCTGTGTACACTCTTACATCCTTGCTTTTAATAGAATTATGTCAATGCTTTCATCTACTTTATGTCTTTTCTGACTTTTTTTTTCAATTCCTTACTAATCATATGGAATCATAAGCCCTTAAGTCGCAATAGGAGTGATCTTTTGAGGCTGGAAAGCTTCTCAAAAGCCATGCCTTGTTTCTTGGCTTTCAGACCACAGGTTAGTTTAAAATGCATATTTACACTCAGAGAAGTATATTGTGTCTTAAAACTTGATGCATTTTTCATTACAAATTCAAAGAAGCTTGACTTTAAAATAAAGTTATTGCATTTTAATAAAATATTGTAAGAACACAGTGTCCCTTTCCAGTGGGATCACAGAGATTTAGTAACCAGCATTACTTTTGGGTGAACGTATGTAAAGGCAAGCTTTCTATTCGCTCATTCTGCCACAGAACCAGTCCTCTTGTGCATTTTCCCTGCTGCTTGGAGAAGGCAGAGCAGCTTATCAAAGAAGTTTAATCTCTTCACTGGCTGTTGCACATACAATTTTTCAGTGTTATATTAGGTATTGACTTTCCTTTGTCAGGCAGGTTTCTCTATATGAGCTGTAACTTTTAGTGTGCTAGAAAGGTTGCACTTGTGCATGTGCACATGTGTGTGCATTAATTTTGTGTCTTCAGGGGGTTTTCCTGATCAAAGGTGCTTGACTAGCACTGAAAAAGGTGACTAAGTGGGATAATATGGAGAGCCTACCAGGTGACTGCTTAGGCAGAATATAAGCAATTAAACTCTTGTTTTGCACCTTCAGGGAACCTGGAATGGGGCTCAAGAAAGAAATTGTTGTCTCCAACAAGACCCCATAGGGCATAGTTTAGGTAGGAAGGGGAAGAGCTCTCATGGTGACATGCACATGAAAGGGACCTGGTCCACAGATTTGTGACATCTCAGATTGAAGGCTGAGACTTAGCTAGGAAGATAAGTCTGTGCCCCATGGCACTTTCCTGTTCAACCCGGATGTAAAATCACAGAATCATGGGATGGGTCAGGATGGCAGGCACCATAGCAGGTCATCTGATCCAACCTCCCTGCTCCCAGTGTTGTCCCAGAACACATGGCACAGGATTGCATCCAGATCATTCTTGAATGTCTCCATGTACAAAGAAAACCTCTTCCACTCAGAATGGTCCATGTATAAGCAGAGTGCCTGAAATCCATGGAGCACCTGATGTTCCCATGAACATACGGTGTTCCCTGTACCTGTATGTGAGCTTTTCGAAGAACTCTGTTGGGCTGAGCAGATTGGTGTCCACAAAGGGCTGATCATACTCCTGTGTTCATTCTCTGAAAAGCTCAGAGCAGCAGTGGAGGTTAACATGTTTCTACCACTCCCTGCAGGAGGACAGAGCAGTGCACTGATCCCAGCTTAGTCCATTTGCTTTGATTTTAAGAGCTTAATCCCAGAACATATTTTGTATCTGCTTATCAGACTTTGTGGTAGTTGTCTGTTGAAATTTGCGTTTCCTCCTTTGAAGATGTGTGTGTGTTTACACATAAAAATGGGTGTGTGTGTGTGTGTGTGTGTGTGTGTGTGTGTGTGTCCATGTATGGATTTATAGAATTTGCTGTATATAAGTAAGGAAAAGATCGATTTGTTAAGGGAGATAAAAAACTTGTAATAGTGGGGAACATTGTGACTGAATTTTAAGCCATGGCAGCCAAGAAATTCAAAGTTATGTTCCCTGCAGCAACTGTAATTTGTCTACGCTGGTCATAAATACAGAAGTGTAAATCTAGAAGCATTCACACTAATACAGGAAACTTCATTATGTGCAAGGGGGGTAAGTTACTGTTGCAAATTTGCGTATTTGAATTTCATGCCTGTTACATGCTTAAATTTCCTATGATAACACTGAATTAATGTAGTTTCACCATGGAATATATTAAGAAAGGCTCAGTTATTACAGGACTGTAGTTTTCATTTTGATGAGAATATGATGTTGTATTAAAACTGTATAGTTTATGTAGCTATTTCTCCAAAACACGGGCAATGCAGGACTGTTAAAGCTTGACAGCCAAGATGCTGCTAAGTCTCACATTTTTCTGACTTAGGCTGGTGATGGCAGTAAAGCATGGCTGACTTTCTAATAGCTTGGCTGCCGTGGAGTTGCTAACCCAGTTTCTGGTACGTGTCGTTGTTAACCTTGCATTTGTGTTGCCACTGTCAAAATACAAGTACAGCTTTTTCCTCTGCTGTGTTTGCCACTCGTTTGTTTTGTCCCACTTGCAGCTGGCAGTAGGGAAGGAATGGAGTGAGCAGCCGCAGCACAAAACTTCTCCTGTCCTCTTGCCAGGTTGCACCCCTGGTTACTGCATCTGGGGAAAAGCGGCTTTTTTTCCTAATGACAAATATTTGTGGAAAGTGCTGGTGTCCATCCTGTTTTATGGAATGCTGGGCTAGAGACACTTTAGACACTGCTGGCCTTGTGTGGGTTATTCACTGGCACTGGCTGTGCGTTATACCCAGCTGTTTTTACTGCAGTCTGGGAGGTTCTGCCCTCAGAGGAGGTTTCTCTCCTCTACAGCTGTGAAGTATCTGGACCTAGGCTCGTTGATGATCCTTTGCCATGTGTGGATGAACAGATAGCACTCTTATGGTGACCATTTGATTCCTGCTTCCAAAGCATCCAGAGTAGTGCCCTGTTTAGCACCATACACAGAGCCCAAGTATTTGCTATTTTATGCTGACAAATGAGTTCTGGTGGATTCTGTTGCTGCTTTAGACAGGTGTCCCCCAATGACTCGAGCTGCTGCAATTCTTCCTCCAGCACACATCAGCATAAGCCAATGAGGGGGCAATTTTCAGCTGGCTACAGCAGGCTGTGAACTGCAGTGGTAGAAAAACAGGCATGTACTTGTTTTATGAGCTGCTGCAGGGGCAGGAATCTCAGACAGAAAGTCAGAGCAGAGAGGTGGGGATGAGGAGTGCCCTAAACTATCACAAACCCATATGAAAGAGCCTTGTATTTTTAGTGGTGCACTCCTCAAGTACATGTAGGCATGGGCAAGGCAGGCTGGCAGAGGAGGTTGTAGCACTGGTGTCCAACTACTCATTTCTATACTGAAATTAGCATCCTGAGAGGGAAAAGCTTGCAGTTTTTGGAAGTACTAGCTTATTTATTAGCCAGAGAAGGAACTGTGTTTAATGGCTAGTAAACATGGATCGTTGAGGGTGGATCATCATAAACTTCTATTTTATTGTTTAAAAGAATTATAGTAATTTAGCACTCCTAAATGCTTTCACCTTGGGTGATTGAAAAACGCGACTTCTTTATCTGCAATATTTCCTACAAGATGGATTCAGTGGAGTCCTATAGATAGTGTAATTTCTGGGAAAGCACTCTTGTTTTCTGAGGCTGTTGAAAAATGTCAAAGATAGCATGCTGCAGTTTTTGAAATGGAAAGCAAACAGAGAATTTAAAGCAGCACTGTGGTGGAACCAAAAGGAGGGGTGCAGGGATGTCTGTGCATCAGCAGTGCTTAGGGACAGCTTGGCCAGTGCCTTGCAGCAGCACTCTGCAGGTGGGACCAGTTCTACCATTTCATACACCTCTTTTCAGTTTCTCAAAAACTTAAGGGGGTGATCAGGGAGTGGAAGCAGGAAGAGCAGAGCTTCCAGGCTTGGGTAGTGTTCTAGGGTTCAGCCTACACACAGCCTGCAGAACCAGATGTGTCCTGGTAGCTTCTCCAAGCATTGTGCTGGAGGACTCCTAAGCTGTGAAGAGAATGTAGCTGGAAGGGGTGGCTGGAGGTAACAGCAGAGTAGATTTAGTGGGAAGAACATATTTCTCTCAAGGGAAGCCTTTAAAGTGTCTGTAAATTCATAAGGAAATGGTCTCCAGGGTTGGCATTTGCCTTGAACTTGAAAAAGGATCAAAGTCAATGGACTTCAGACCAGTGTGCTGTTAAAGAGCAGGAGAGTTTGGAAAGGATCAAAGAATGGCAAAGGGATATATTGGATCACAGTATGTATTTGCAGGAGTGTCCAAATACAAATTTAGGAACTTCATTTGGCTTGCCAATTGGAGACTCTTTAGTAGCCTGTTCACATTTTAGGTGTAGCTAATAAAGTATTATGTGGCTCGTGTAGCTCTACAACAAACAGATCGATACATTTGAGAACTAGGAATTTTATCCTTACACTAACTTTAGTGCTGATACAAGACTTACTGCAATGATATTGACTGCAGCCAGGTGGTGAAGGGACAATATAATACAGGATTATTGCCTTGCCTTTTACCATAAAAGATTTTTCTGCATTACAAGGCTCTGAGAAAAGGTTAGTAGCTAATAATAAAAAGTTATACTTCCATTATATTTTAAACATTTGTTCTTCCAGTCATTGTAACACACACAAGCATACACACACAAATTTACAACAATTCTGTATCCAGGCTAGTGACACCGGAGAGAAAAAGCTGCACACACAAGAAATTCATTCCCTGCTTCCCTGGACAGGCAGGTGTTCAGTCATCTTCAAGAGAGCAGGGCCCCATCATGTGTAATGACTACCTGGAAAAACAAACACCATCACTCCACATATCCCCCCCTTACTCCTTCTTCTTCCTACTTTATATACTGAGCAGGATGCCATATGGTCTGTAGTATCCCTTTGGTTAGTTGGGGTGACCTGTCCCAGCTGTGTCTCCTCCCAACTTGCCAAGCACCCCCAGCTCTCTTGCCAGTGTGGCAGTAGGAGAAGCAGAAAAGGCCTTGGGTCTGTGCAAATACTGCCCAGCAATAACAAAACAATCTCTATTTTATCAACCCTCTGTTCAGCACAAAGCTAAAACACAGCCCCACACTGGCCACTGTGGAGACAATTAATTCTACCCTTGCCAAAACCAGCACAGGACATTCCTGACTTACCTGAACATGTAATTATTTTTCTTTATTGTCTTTGTACCTGTGTGAATGAAAGTAGGTGCCTGGTCATGCTTAGGCTCATGAGCCACATCTCCTGGTTGAATAATTGAATGTCTTGAACTGTGAGTTCAGTGAGTTTTGTATTAGTCCCACCAAACTTTGGAGGGTGTTCAGTAGATTCCTGAACTGTAGCAGTGGTAAATGCAGTGGTAGATGCGATGAGGGGAGAATCTCGGGTTCTATTGCAGGATTATAACTTTATTTACACTAACACATCTATCAGGTGCTGTCTGAGGAGTGTCTCCAGCATTTACAGCTGCAACTTTTGTATAGCAGAGACATTTGCATTTCATTCATTAGTGTTTTATCAAAAGCTCTTTTGCAATGGATTTGTTGTGCAAGTTTCCTTTTTTTTAATTTGATGTACAGGATATGAATTCATTTGACAAGTTTATTCCTTTAACAAGTTCAAAAATCATTTGAGATTCATAATTTTATTTGCTGGGGGGGTCATTAATTTAAAACTTGCACTGTATTCGTTATCAGATATTTATTGACTAGTTTACACTCTACAGAACAGTATCTGAGTAAATCAGAATGTTGTAAACTTGCCTTATTAACAGGTTTATTGCTTTAGCAGGTACTCACTTAGGTCTCCACTGCTCCATCATAAAATATTCCAGCCATGGAATACATTTTTGAGTGAGATATTATACTGTATAGACCACAGTGTACACATGGGGTCTTTTATACATATAAACAAAATAATAAAAATAGATGTTTTCTCCTGTAGACTCCAAAAAGCTTGTGCAAAAGTACTTTTTTCAACTGCAGGGAAATAATGCAAGGCAGTAGTAAGATACTGTATGACCTAGAGGTCATGAAAGGAGAGCATTACCATTTTCTGTTTTTCAAAGGGAGAAACATCTCATCAAAGGTAGGTGTTTCTGAACTGAAACCTGTAGAGTCCAGGGAAGTTTCATCAAAGCTGGAAAGTTAATTGTCTGTTTCTGTTTCCATTTCTCTTCCTGGTTTTAAAAATAACAAGTTACACGGTCTGCCCACAAGCATGGGCACTTAAAAGCATGTTGTGGCACTTATGAATGAATAATTATGTTAACAGCCATACCTTTGTTGTTGTTGTAGATGTTTGGATGTCTATAAAAACCACCGGAAAGTGAACTGATCCCTCTTTTTAAGCCAAAGTGTGTTTCCTATTATAACATTTTAATAAGAAGGTGCCTATTTATAAGACTTTCTTAGAAATTCGACAGTAAAAATAATAAACGTTGTATAATATAAGAATCCTATAAAATACATATAAATTTTATACCTGAATGTGATAAGAAGTTTAGAATGTGCAAAAAGTGCTTTTAAAAAGGACAATTCTACCCAGTGAAAAATCACTTTACAATTACCTCTTCCTTTTAAACAGCTCTGATGTGAAAGTGTGTTCAGGGTCATAAACATTGATTTTAGCAAGCAAACCAAGTTTTTGCTTCTGAATGAATAAATCAAAGTTGTTATGAGGAGATCTTTAAAAGACATTTCCTAGTATAAAATCTTCCATGTCAGTTGTTTATGGGGTCAGTTTGCACTCAAAAAAGCATTTCAGAAAGCCTCTAAACTGTGTACTTTGTGTGTTATGTAAGTTTAGAACAGTTGTGGATATGCTTACCAAGTCCAGCCACGTCTAAAGGTGTGTTTTTAAAATTTCTTTTAGCCACTCAGCAGATATCCACCTTTGATCAATGACATCTCCTTCTGGCTGCCTTCTGAGACATACTCTCAGAATGATTTCTATGATTTGGTTCGAACCATTGGTGGAGACTTGATAGAAAAGGTTGTCCTACTGGATGAATTTGCCCATCCAAAGTAAGTAAAAATTTTAATACCTTTTTCCTGTGGCCACAGTATAAATATTTTATGAATATTTTAGCTCTGAATACCAATAAGTTCTTGATCCTTACAGTATTTGCACATTTCGTTTTGTAGCTCCAAAACCTTCTTACAGCAAAAAGTAATTATTTTTACTTAAAATAAATACTACCTATTTTTCAGTTTGCCACTAGTACTGAGCTTCTGGTATCCAGGCTACCCCAATGCTCTGTGCTCAGTCATTGACAGCAATAGTGAACCACTGCCTTCCTCAATACATCTGGCAGTGTGTGACACTCCTGTCCATGGCATGTCTGATACTCTAGTCCTGCTCTTTGCTGAGTGGCCAGTGTTTGTCTCCTTGCTCTCTCCCTTTCTTCTTTTAGTCCTAACACACTTATAGACCTTTACTACAATGTCAGTGCTAATAATGGTTTGTTGTAGAATGCTATTGTTGGTGTTCAACTGGGAGAATAAAAGGACCTTGTTCCTTTCTTTCTGACACTTATTTATATGCTATTGAACATTCTCTCAGGTTTCAGAACGCCATATGGGTATGGCAGCACTGACATGAGCAGGGAGTGCACAAGGTGTTTGTCCAACTGGTCATAACAGTTGCCTCAAAACCAGACAAGTATCAGCTATTACTGATACTTATTATATGCACTGTTTTTCAATTTGCTGTTTACGAATTAAGAAGTACAAGAGCTGCTGGCTATTTAGCTTCCTAAAACAGAGGTTTCAAATAATTTGTCTTGAGACTTTTTAAAGTGCTGTAGGAAGGCAGATAATAAACCTTTTTTGAAGATGACAGGAAAATGCTTTGTGTTGTTCTCCATATTTTATTTTCTTCTCTCTACATCCAGGTATTTAACCCTGTTGTCCTTTTGAATTTGATATGTGATGCTGGCCAGATGAATAGATTGTTCTATGGCCTGGTTTTCATGGTGTGTTTCAGTGAATTTTTGTTTTTTGAGGATCTTTTCCTTTTTAACCTTTTTGTGTAGTGTTATATGAGATTGTTTGTACTGTGTGAAGAAACAGAAATGCAAATGAAATTTGTGTGGGCATCTTAAAGCTTTGAGTCATTAATTCTTGAGTGCTTCTCACATGCAAATCATGCAAAAGTGTCGTAACCCTTTACTGAAGATACTGTTTGCAGAAGGAGAATATAAATTAGGATAAGATAATGAGAACTTTTCATTGTAAAGAGCAGACTTTATCTTTCAGGGAAATCCAGAAGCAATTTTATTGCAGGTACAGATAATTTCTTATTGTCACTTGAAGTGCACTGTAGTATCAGTTAGCACAACTACATAGACACTGAAGGCCCTGCACACAGATCCTGTTGGCCTCTATCATGATGGTTCTGATACAATCCAATCAACATTTTTTTGGAAAAACTGGGTTGCCGAACCCCTGTCTGGAACTGGACCTTCCATTCATTCATGCTGAATGCTTATTGTGTGTGTGACACCTCTGTGCTCATTGCCAGTGTTTGTCTACGTTCTCCTCACCGATACCAAACAAGCAATTGTCTTTGTTATTACATTGTCTCTTGGGGGAATATCCTATGTCTAGGGCAAGCATCTCTTCCAAGTCTGAAAGGTTGGAGAAATCTTATTCCCTGCTCCCTCAAACAGAGGCAATATTATTCTGTGATTATTGCTGGCATCTTACTGGAGAAATCCACATACACTGTGACAGCCTGCCAGCAGCACTGCATCAGTCATGGTTCAACTCACAAGTTATGCTTCTCTTCTTTGCTGAGAGTATTGTCTTCCATACAAGCAGAGTGGTGAGGCAGGGACAGGATTCACTACACGGGGTTTCTACTACGTGTGTTTTCTCCTTTGGTATGCTTTGACACATCCCGAATGTATACAAGGGATAACAGTTGTTCCTCCTCCAGGAATACACCTCTGGTTCCCTCTATGACTTCTGCAAATAAAGGGGAAGGTTGAGTCCTTGTAGAGAACTATCACACAGATTTAGGATTTTACAAGTCTTGTTTTCTAAAACCATTAAAACCTACTCAGCAGACATCCAACTATGTTTTGACACTATAAGGAGGAAAATTTTCTCACCTTTATATCTGAAGAATTTGAGAGGTGACACTAATGGATTGTTGTAAGTGATGTTGTAGTCCTCTTAGTTTGTTCACCTGCAACAACAGTACAAGAAATCTTTTTAAATGTCCCATTAAAAATCAGTAATTCCAAGGAGATTATCTACTGCATTAACAAAGAATCATAAATAAAGACTGTAACATAATGGTTACTGTGCCCTTTCTTCTTAAAACAGGATGTGTGCACATATGTAATGTTTGAGAACTGATGATGTAAGCCACATAAGTGTTTTGTTTGATTTCTAAAGGCTTTGGAAGACTGATGTTTTATAAGGAGTTTTCTACTTAGTCTTAATTCCTAGATAATCATCTTATTATGGGAATGATACAGTGGCTTCTTTAATTCAGTGTTGCAGAAAAGCCTCTGGGCACAGAAATTGCATAGGAGATCCTCAGCGTTGCTATGGATCTGTATGTTACAGATTTAGGTACTTGTAATCATTATCTTGAATTTTCAGTGAATCTGCTCTGGAGGATAGGGGGAAGTGTCTAGGATTGGAAAACCTGCAGTGCCACTGTTTTGCATTTTAGTTACTTACAAGCAACTTGTAGTTAATCGCTTCTGGAATTCAAAATTCAGATTTTTTTAATACTTTAAAAATACCAGTTTTGTGAGGAATTAGGACATTTGGTAGTCTTATTTTCCTTCTTAAACTACTTTTCTTAGTTATAAGACTATAAAGATCTGAAAATAGAAAATGTTATACCAATAAAACTAATTTATAACACAAAAAGAGGTATTTAAATTAAGATCCTTTTAGAGACTGGCTGTGTAATACTGCATAGTTGCCTTTTCTGTGGTTCTGAAACCTTTCAAGGTTTCACTGGGCTTTGGGTTGACACCCATGCTCCAGTGCATTGCAATCATGGGGTGTATTAGCAGTGAGAATGTACTTCTCTACAGGGAAAAGGAAAGCACATGGGACAAGTAATTGTTTAAGCAAGGAAGAGATGCCTGAAACCAAGTAAATCTCAGTTATCTGCCTTTGCAACGTAAAAATATTGAGACAACTTTTAGGGAAGCACAGGCAGTTTAGAGATAGAGCAGAAAGGAGTCTCATTGCTGAAAAGCACAAATTTAGGAGAATGCCAGGTTTCTGTGCATGAGGCTGTTCCAGCCTCAATGCAACTTAGGTAAACTTGACTGAGCAAAAACCGAAACACAACATTGAGGTAAACTGAGTAATGTGTGATGTGTGACACAGTCAGGGTTTGACTTCATCCAAGATGAATAATGCAAAGCATGGCTGTAACACACCTGTTACTCAGGTATATAAAGAATCAGCCAGCATATGTGAAGGAAAAGTTGTGACTTGCTAAGTGCCAAGGAAACTGAGCGAAACTGTGGTGGTTTTGGCAAGAACAGGAGCAGGCCATCTGTAAGGCAAGCAGAATAGAGAAAAAGTGTCTCTTTGCAGTGAGCAAAACATTTTCCACAGTCCATCCTGTGGATTGCAGCTATTTTTGCTTGATGTATTAGCTTCAAACAGTTAGATTTTCATACATTTGGTTGGTGGAATATATTTCTTCATGCATGATGTGTGAAGTGAGTTGCTGTGACTTGGGTGGAGTTGTCAGATGCTGCATGAGCCATGTAACCAGACACTGCAAGGCAGTGGCACTGTTTTTGCTACCTGACTGAATTATTTCTTCCAAATCCTTGGAGATCTTTAAGGACCTTTAAGCATTGCTGTGCAAATACATGATGAGTAAGGATTTGTAGCTGACATTTTCCCCTTTGGAACATTTTAGTGAACAAACGTGTGCAAAAAAAAATAAAAAGAAAAAAGAATGTTTTGGACTACATTGATACTAAAGGAAGAAAAGAAAGGGGGTTTTCCCTTACTTTTTGCAATGGCTGTTTTACTGTACATATCTTTAAGTTTACGCCTTCTACTACTCAACTGGTCTAAGCTGTCTAATAAATATGAATGACCTTCAGAAATTAAATCAAAGTAATCTCTTTGTCAGTGGTCAAGACTTCTCCAGTTTTGGAAAGGAAACCGATTTCATAGGAAAAAAGAAAGGGTGGCTGAATGGCAGTCAAAAGGTAGAAAGGTCTCTGCCCACTATGAATAAGCAAATCAAAACTGCTGCCATGCAGAGAATCCCAGGAAGAGGGATTTACTTTCTTACATTCATACAGTCTTACATTTTGGAGACATTCAGGTAAGTACTGTGGCTGCACACAAGTAGAATTTCAGGGATGGTAATTGAAGCATACCTGGACAAAGTAATAGAGAAATACTGGTTCATCACACATGGTAGATTATGTGGTACGAGACATTCCTAAGTTGTCCCCGATGAAGAGGTCAGAGAGAGAGATAAGAGTCCAGGGATGAGTACCTGTTCCCTACAATGCAGCACCAAAGACAGAATCCAGAAATGTTGAGCTTGTTTATCTTTGCTTTGGTCAAGCCCTGCAAATGTTTTTTTCAGCTTAGCATGCCATGTTTCTCTTGTGTAAGGTATCTTGTGTAATCCCATCAGGTGTGATGGCCTCACATCTTCATTCTGAAAACATATCTTCTGCATTTTGGAGTGAGGTTATTTTTCTGTGGGTCTTTTGAAGTTAGTTAGTAAATTTCTCTTTTGTTAGAAAGATAAGGGAAGGAAGGAAGGATATGGCTCCACATCTTCCTTTGCAAGGAAGATACATAGGTAGGCTGAAAAAGTTATACAAAACTGCAATCAAGACATGCACTGTGTCCTCAGTGGTACTTAAGAGGTAAATTTTTAATCAGAGCAACTAAAAATATTCTGAAAAGGCAGAGTGGAGACAGTAAGGGGGGAAAATTGATTTGCTGCATTTTGACAGCTATGCTGTTAAAAATATAAGTGGAGAATAGGTAAGAAAGGATTTATTCTTGCCTTTGAGTCAATTTCTTGCACACTTCTGAGGTGAGATCTGCACATTTGTCACAGTCTGTTAAGTGAAGTGAGAGGAAATGTATTGGCTGCTGTGAAGGAGGAAGGTAGGTGCACTGTGGCACCATCTTTAGAGACTTTGGGAGTACTCAGACGACCTGTGTCTCTTCTTTTCCAAACTAAGTAAAAGGAACAGATCTGACAGCAAAGAGTCATATCCTATTGGCTGCTGTGTTGTGTCAATGCATGCCCCTAGCTCCTTGTTAGTATACAGAACATACAATGTAAGAACAGCACTTTCCAGATGCCAGGTTTTGCACTTTTCCCTATCAACATGGGGATAAAGTCAAATACTTTTAAGTCTGATTTATTTATTAAAGCTGGCTTGGTTTTCTCTTGCTTCTGGAATAGGTGAATTAAGCAGAGTAATTCTTAAGTGCTGCTTGCTCCTAGTATTACGCAAATTAAAACAATCAATTCAGTCCCCAAACACCTTGTTGCTCTTCAGCCTGAGCACTTTACAATTTGCTGAGGGATTCTTTGAGATTACCTTTAACTGCTGAACTGGCAAAGTCCCAGCAGCAGCTTCTCTGCAGAAAAAAACAACTCAGAAGCTGCTTTTGACAGTAGCTAGCAGAGGGTTCATTTTCGATTAATGAACAATGTTCTCTAGCTCAGGATTTTTCCCCTCATTTAGTCACATGAATGCAAGACTGTAATATTTTTGAAATAGATTAACTGTTCATGGAAGGCTCTGTCAGAGGACTCTCATTCACTTCTGGCTGGTAGTAGCACTCCCAGTCCATCTTCTCTCTTCTCCCTCTCTTGTCCCGACCAGTATCAGTACCACCTGTTTTTTTCTTGAGAATAAGAACCTTTTCTGTCCTTCCTGCTGCTGTCATGCTGATGGCAAGGTTGTCTACATGTGTCAGAGCAATGCCAAGCACAAATACAGGCTGGGCAGAGAATGGCTTGAGAGCAGCCATGCGGAGGAAGGTTTTGGGTGTTGGTTGATGAGAAGCTCCACATGACACAGCACTGTGTGCTTGCAGCCTGGGAGGCCAGTTGTATCCTGGGCTGCATCCAAAGCAGCATGGCCAGCAGAGAGAGAGGGGATTCTGCCCCTTCAGTCTGCCCTTGTGAGAACCCCCCAAAGCACTGCATCCAGCTCTGGGTCCCAATGTAAGAAAGATGTGGATGTGTTGATGCAAGTTCAGAGCAGGGCCACAAAGATGTTCAGAGGGCTGGAGCACCTTTCCTATGAAGACAGGCTGAGAGAGCTGGGGGTGTTAAGCCTGGAGAAGTGAAGACTCCAGGGAGGTCTTAAAGCACCTTCTAGTACCTAAAGGGGGCCTGCAGGAGAGCTGGAGAGGGACTTCTTACAAGGGCCTGTAGTGACAAGACAAGGGGGAATGGCTTTAACCTGAAAGAGGCTAAGTTTAGATTAGAAAGGAATTCTGTACTGTGAGGATGGTGAGGAACTGGAACAGGTTGCCCAGAGAAGTTTCGGATTCCCCATTGTGAGAGACTGGACTTTAATGGTTAATGACTCAAACAGTCGACCATTTCACCCAGGTGCAGAGAGGGGTGTGTATACCCATCACTGGAGGTTACAGCTGGGTGTTGAACAAGATAAGGGAAGAGGCTGATAAGAGGCGGATCCTTGGAAATGGGATAATGCTTTTTATCTTGCCAAAGTTCTTGCACAAGTGGCTCAACTGTGAAAATTCCCTTCTGGAGAAGTAATGGGACATTCACACATAGCTTGAAGGTATTCATCCCTGCTGATGTGCTATAATCGCTGCAATGTCTTAGAAGGTGTCATAAACCATCAAACATTCCCGAAGTGTCCCCTAATCCAAAGTATTGCATCATCCAGTGTAAAACTCCCTGCTCCAGGGAGGTACCTGGGCATTCCCACCTGAACCTGAATGAATATTAACCCACTGGACTCTGTTTTGTGGGCTTCCCCACCTCTGGTGTAGCTGATCATTACCACCGAGAAGATCAGAAGAAGAGGACCAATGGGATGCCATCAACATCCACAGAATGGTGATATTTTTTCTGACTCTCTGTTACTCTCTTTCTCCCCCTGCCTCTTTTCCTATTTATTTCTAACTCTCCCTCCCTACTTCACATTTACTGTTAAATGAAAATATGTACTGTTGTCTTCAGCATATGGTGTTGTTTGCTCCTTAATTCAAGCAGAAGCATCTCTCTAATAATTTTAATAACATTCCTGGAAATGTTCAAGGCCAGGTTATATGGGGCTTTGAGCAACCTGGTCTAGTGGGAGGTGTCCCTGCCCATGACAGGTGGGTGGGAACTAAATAATATTTGAGGTCCCTTCCAATCCAGATCATTCAATGACATTTTTATGATTCATTTGCCTTGTAGACTTCAGCTTAATATACACGTGTGTAATGGAGTTTGGGCACATTTCATTCCTGGTGTGTGAGTTAGGCATTCCCTATGCCCCAGACCAATCCAACAAGCAGTGGTAGTTGCTCGATTCACAGTCAAAGTGGCCCCAGCTTTGGGCCTTTCCTCTTTGCTGCTTTTTTTCCTCAGAACAACAGCTGTGTAGAAACAGCAACTCCATTCTCACAGCAGCCCCTGCTTGGGGTGGTCAGGGACTTTCTGGCCAAATTCATTTAGAGTAAACACTGGACTGCTCAGAAAAAGATGCTTTATGAAGACATGTGTGTTCTGTTCATGTCCCAGCAGAGCTGAGATAAACCACTACCTAAGCTCTGAGGTAATAAGGTTTTCATCCCGACAGCCTAAAGGAAATTTAAAGGAGCCGGGAGTTGCACTCCATGTCAGTAACTCCAAGGTAACCCTGCCATGCTGATAGATCCATGGCTTCAGCAGATCTTGCACTTCCCACTTTATAGCAGTCATGATGCCCTGCTGCTCCTCACCAGGACTGAGACTGTTGGAGTTTGGCTTTCCCAGATGTCCTGCACAGTGACAAGGACATTCATGGAGCCCAGCGTTACCATCTGCTAGGGTTTGTTGTTTTGGGGATTTTTTTTTTTTTTTTTTTGCGGAAACTGAACTGAAAATCTTTTAATTCCTTCCTTTCCTCCCTGGCAAAAACACTCCTGATTGAAATGAATATAGAGAATTGAGTAAATATGCACATATATTTGTTTAAAAAAAATTCAGATATTTTAGACGTTCCGAATTTCAAACACCCCGTTCCAGCTTTTTTGTGGTACAAAATAAAGTGAAGTCCGAGACAGCAAAAATGAGCATGCCCTTCTGTAGCACAAGCCAGAAGGTATTGTTTGATATGGAAGCAGACCTTTTAATTGCTATATTTGTTATCTTTATATGTGTAGACTTGGAATCTGTCCACATGCTTTTGTTAAGCACCCTTTGTCAAAGGTTTTTAACTGCTTGGCCTATGGCTTTTGAATTCCCGTGTGGATTCAGATACTTAATTCCTTTGGGTTGCATTGAGAGTCCCCCAAATAGCAATTCCCTGTCCAAATCCAAATGTCATGGAGAACTATGAGAAGAGTGAGAAGAGGAACAGAGAAGTCTTTCCTGTAGAAAAAGCAAGCACTTGAACTGTTTTACAAAAAAAAAAAAAAAAAAATTTAAAAAATTCTTGCTTTATACAAAAATCAAGTGGGTTCTGTGACTTATGTCTTTTTACACAGCTTGTGACTGCCAGTTCAGATCTCTGACGCCAATGTTTATTTAAAGACCATCTAATTGGAAAAAAAATCAGAAAGGAATAACCAGATCTCCATGAAAGACAGATTCTACTTTCTTTGCTGTCCTCAGTGTTCAGACAGGCACCGTGCAAATAGCTGTTCTTAATGGGTTCCTATTGAAGTCTGAGGTTTCCTTCAAACCACTGTATTCGAATCAATTGTGGGGCAGACAGTGTTCTGCTGTGCCATCCCTGTCTCTCCAGAGTCTTCACTGAGAGAATTGTCTTTACTAGCTGAAAATAATCTACTATTAATGAGCTTCAATAGGAGTCCCATTATTCTTTGGTGGAAGGCTGGTGGCTAACACACAGGCTTGTGGGAGGATTGGTATTCAAGAAAGGAAAAAGATGAAGTAACCGCAGGTTGCCATGAGAGGGTGGGGGGAAACACAGCCCTAAAGTGTGATGTATCACTGGTGATGTTCCATAGGAAATGTAATCACCCTTCTCAGGTAATGAGAAGAGAGGAAAACTTAAGTACGTGAGCCTCACAGAAGACACCACCAAGTCCCTTATGTGTTCAGGCAGATGCAGAGGATAGACGTGCTCTATGCAAAAGGAATAGCTGGAGTCACAATGAATCATTTCTAAGAGGCTGCTCAGCTGAAGAGCTTAACCTTTCTTCATCATGTCAACCTGAAGTCAGCCATTCACCACCAGGTCTCAGATGCAGCCCAGAAATCTTTGCCACAATTCCCAGAGCACTTCACAGGAGGTGTCACAGGAATTAGCGCAGTGATTTATTGACATGCAGTGGGACGGTGAAAAATTACTAAAGGAGTCAGCTGCCACAGGATGCTCGAGGGACAGCAGTAGGCTCATGAGTGCTTCTGAGTTCAGAGAAATCCTAGTGCATTGCTGACCTTGTAGAACAGAGGTAGAGGCTACTTCTGTGCAAAACTCTTTTTCCTAGTATGCAATTTTGAGCATACTAGAGTTTGAGAGGCATTGCAATGGGTGTGAGTATGTCAGAGAGAGGAAGCCTTTGTAATCACATTTGTTAGATGGTGAATATTGTCCCTCTCTACTCTCTGAAATAGATTTCTCTGCCTGCTAGTGCTCTGACTCTCTCTGCTGCTGCCTGTGTTGTTCATGACTCTGCTCTGCTGTATGTCTGAGGGTGGGATTTGATACTCTTCCCCTCTTGTCTCAATCTCTATCCCTGCTCCATTCATTCTCCCACAGTAACACTGCAGTTTAGGAAGTCAAGGTGGACCAGTCCTGTCAAGTCCACCAGTGATGGATGGACTGCAGGCTGAGAATCCCTGCAAAGGAGCATGGGTGAGGGACAGAAATGTATTCTGGCTGGGTGTCAGGTCTGTACCTGAAAGTAGTTTTTCTTTAATACAGTAGATGTATCCTTCATGTAACTTCTGTTCCCTTCCTCCTACATCAGCTTTTAAATGAATGTTAGTGTGCAAGTATGCTATGTTTGTTTCTTGCAGTGTCCTGGCAGTGTGGAGAAGCAACACATCTGTAGCATATCCTGAGCTCTCTCAGATTCTCTTGAATTCTTGACTAGAGATCTGCACAGGAAGGTAGAGATGGGTCTCTTTGCTCATGGCTTGCAGCTGTCTTTTTAGCCACAGAAAGCAGCCACAGCATGCTTTCCTTGGGATGAGGAAGGACATTGCTCTCCTCTCTGTCTTGGGAATTACATGTGTGTGATGCCTGCACATATTTGCAATCACCACGAGGCCTTCTCAGAGCTGTCGTGAGTGGGATAACATGGTGGCCTGGCCCCTAATTCTGAGACTAGATTCAGCTAGACATACATTCTATAAAGCTGCCAGGATAGGAGATGGGAGGAAAAGTCCTTATATTCTTCCTAGTACTGCATGGAAGAGTGATGGATGTAACACTAAATAATTAATCCTAGTTTTTATATTTTATGGATCCAGAACACATTTTTGTAGGGATAAAAAAGCCTTATAGCTAGGAAATATTTCTTAAGCTGAATCAAAGCATTATGTAGCTGAAAGGTTCCTTATCTCCATACTGGGAAATGTCAACATTTAGGCTGAGGAAACAAGGTTTTCTTTAATTTCAGAACAAAAAAATGTCAAGATTCCTGAAGCAGGTAAGAGTATCTTGCCATTGTTTTTGTGCTTGATGGATATTTTATTTTAACCTACCAGTTAATTTTAAATAATTAATTTTTTAAAATTGCGGCCAGCATCTTTTTCACTGGGTAAATTGAAAGGAAATTCATGGACCTGCAAACCCCATAAGTTCTGTAGATGATGGAGCTGAGATGGATAGAGATGGACCTGAGCTGAGAAACATTCATCCGGATGGTGACTGCTGCCATACCAAATTCTTCCAGAATTCAGGTTTCTGCCCCACTTCTCTCAAGTGCTGTCTAATAACATTAATATTAAAACTAACACCATGCAACTGATCTATTATTTATCAGGCATCACACAGAAATGCAAGGGAAGGGTGCCTTTTAAAAATCATTCAGAGGATGAAGAGAAGATTTATGTTTAGTAGTTTCATGCCTATTAGTACACATGTGGGACAGATGAATAGTAAGGAAATGAATTACTCTTCATTCTCTGAGAATGAACACCAGAAAGGAGATAGATGAAGACTGATTTAATGTAGTTCTTGTGGGTTTTTTTATTACCTTGATATATGAAGGACTCGTCGTTCTCAGCTGAGATATTGCCACCCTCATCCCGTGGGCCAGCAACACATAGACTGACATATTAAGTGACACATTTGACAAGCCACAATGGAATTTTAACAGCTTAGGTCAGAACATTGTTTTCAGTTGTGCTGGGGAGATGGGATGTGCATGGGCAAGTGAAACTCAACTAGGATGGTACAGATACAAGTTTTTCTTGAGGTCAGTTGCTAGGCTCAGTTGCACAAAGCCAAGTGGTTCATTGTGTCACATAAGCAGACATTTTTCTTAGTGTCTGCTAATGCAGATATTTCTGGGTTTGGCTTTATAAAATGAGTCCTTATTTTCAGGGATTCTAAATGTTAGCAGCTCCCACTGAAGTCACTGGGTACTAGGGGAACTACTTTTCATTATAATTATGAATAAAAAGAAGCCTCCACAGGGAAATAATATATATGCACATATTCTGTGAAAACCAAGTAGCCTAAGGTGCTGCAAGTTTGATGGGCAAGAGCTAAAATCTGTGACTGGTCAGACTATCACATGGAGGAAGTGCTGTGCTCAGTCTTGAAGAACACTTCTCTGTTGACCCCAGCTGTGTTTCCCTTGTGTACAGCCAACAGAGAGTAGCCAATTATGGCTATTGGTTTTAATTGAAGAATTGTGTCCTTAGCTCAAAGCTTACAAGTAATTTATTAAGGTCATTAAAGAAGGCATACACCAAAGTAATGTCTTGCAGAGCACAACAGTAGAAAGAAAAATACCATGCAAGGGGAAAATGCTATGTATTTTAAGCTGTATATTATAGATGGTAAATGAAAAAGCCCCATACAACCTGTCATCTGTGGAAAATTACTATTCCAGTGTGTTGGTTTGTTCTGACACATTCCACCAGTTCCACATGAACAGACCATTTTGGTGCTGGAAAACACGATTATTAAAAAAAGTATACTTGAAAATAAAATGTGCTGTCAGCAATCCACTTGTAAGTGATATTGGGAAAGTTTATGATGTATTTGGAGCACTTAACTGCACTTTCTTCACAATCGGGGCTGGCACAAGATGAGCCTCCTGAGTGTCATCCCAAAGAATTCTTTTTTTGAAAATGCAGTCTAAAATTCTCAGCAATTTATAATTCTTTTTCCTGCTTATTATGGGGAATTTTCCATATTGGGGAAATGGATAATACTAGTTCTTGAAGAATCTTTCTTCTTTGAGTGACATGGAAACTCCCTGTGGCTTTCAGTGAAGCTGACAGTGCAACAAATGCAAAATCAGGACCTCAGATCTCCATCCAAAGCCCACTGAAGTCAGTAGAAATCATCCCATTGACTTATGTGGGGTTAGGATCAGGCCATTTGTGGTTTCCTTGCTCGTTAAAACCCAGTCTGTCTGCAGAGAGCACAGAGTAATTTTTCTTCTGGGAACCTGGACTTTATTGCCAGTGAATTTGGTTCTCCATTAAGAAATACGATGGCTGTTGTTAGAAATGCTCTTGTTATTCAGGAGGGAGATGTTGATATTTGCTCAGTAAAGTGGTAGTTAATAATGAGATTTGCATTACAGTTGCATTCAGAAGTCCTTCCAGTTTCCTGGTATTTTGGATCTACAGAAGGCACCTAGGTGTTGTTGGAATACACTTACGCCACATTTTTATGCATCGTGAAAACTGCTCCCCTCTGACTGAAACTTCATTAAGGACAAATGAAAATACAGATTTATTATGAAATGTTCTCATACTGCAGGACCAGGCCAATCAAGCATGGAACATAAAAGAGCAGCTGAGGCTGTAACTAAGAATGTGGGGTTTTTCCTTACATATGACAATGTCAATGATTGCAAGCATGGGGCTAGGAAGGAAGGGAAGGAGGAGGTAACCAGCCATTGCTGACCTTGTTGTTGCCAAGTTGGACTTCCACTTTGTATTGCAATTGCACCTGGTTTGTCTGGCTGGGAAATATTCCCTCATCATGTTTGGTTTGCTGCTGGCCATGGACAGGCATTTGGGATGCTGGGAGCATTTCCATTAGTGAAGGATACACAATGCCCACATCACAGAGAATCTTATTACATTGTGGGGAGCCTGTCTTAAAAAGAAGTAAATTTGCTTTGGAAGAGGATCTGTGAGTTCCCTTGAGTAGAGTTACAAAGGTGCAATCAAGGTGTTCTTGGATTTGCTCCTACCTGCAGTTTGTTCCAAAATCTCAAAAAAAAAAAAAAAAAAAAAAATTCCAAGATTAATAACTTTTACATGAAATTAAAATACGTAATGACAGAATGGAAAATAACCTCAGATGACTAAAAAGACTAAAAAGTGAAGGCTAGTTTGCCTAAGCATTATTAAGGGCTGCAACTGAGATTGCAAAAAGTTTACCTTCACTGCAGAAGTTTGACTGCTCTAATCAAGACTGCTTGATAACAGCCCAAGCATGCCTTAAAGGATACACACATGCTTTCCAGGTGAAAAATCTGTCGTGAAGCTCACACCTGTTGCCACCAGACAGTTCTGGTAGCAGAACAGGGAGTGCTGGAGTGACCTGATGAGTGTCCCTTTAGCTGGGTGTCATGTAGCCAACAGTAGCAAGACTAGGATGCAACAGAGGCTGGTGTATGAAATCCTTCCCTAAACTGTTAGGAAATTATATCTCTTATCAATGATTCTGGTACAGAAGGTCTCCCTAATCCCCGTCTGTTAGTGTTTGCTTATAGTGGAGCAGCAGGGATTGTTCATATACATATCCAATTGCAGTTTAATCCTCTTGGTTCTTATCACCTCTAGTATTTTGTGGCATTGAGTCCTAAAAGTTCTCCATCCATTTTTTTTAAAGTATCAATTTGAAATGTGATTTAGTTCTGTTTGACTTTGTAGTAGGAGGGCAAGGAAAAAAATACTTCTTAATTAACTTTCACCATACTGTGTGTATTTGTTTAGTCCTGTTGTTCTTTCAGATAAACAGCCCCGATCTTGTCAATCCTTCCTAATTCAGTCATCTTTCTTGACTAATAACTTTTGTTGTCTGACTCAAGGACCCTTTATTATCTCCATATATTTTTGAGATGCAGAGGTCAGAGTGAGCTGCTATCCATGGCATTGACTTTTCTTCTGGCTTTTATGCATTTATGTTATAATATTTAAAGTGTCTTGGTTTTCTTGCTCCTTTGGGAAGATTCTAGCTTTTGTTTACTGTATTTGTGCTGAGCAAAAGTCTTGATCTGTTGGGAGATGGTGTGACAGGCTTTCCTGCATTGAGCTCTCTGATTATGTTGCTGGATTTAATTCTATTTTTTGACAATAAGTTTTGTAATCTGGTTATTTGCACTTGTATTGGTTTTGCATGGCCTGGAAGCTTCCACCATGTCCAGCAGAACCAATCCTGGTGGCTCCAAAGATGAACGTGCCTCTGGCCAAGGCTGGGCCAGTTAGAGATGCTGGTAACACCTCTGTGATGACATATTAAGGAAAAAAATCAAAACAAAGTTGGGGCGCAGTTTTAACTGTGGCTAGAGAAGAGCCAAGTGAGAACATGTGAGGAGAACAACATGAAGACACCAAAGTCAGTGCAGAAGGACAGGGAGGAGCTGCTCCAGGCTCCAGAGCCAAGATTGCCCTGCCACCCATGGTGAGGACCATGGTGAAGCAGGTTATCCCCCTGCAGCCCGTGGAGGACCACGCAGATGCAGAGGTCCACCTGCAGCCCATGGAGGTGGATGCTGGAGCAGGTGCATGTCTAGAGGGGCTGTGATCCTGTGAGAGACCCAGTGGAGACCCCTTCTTCCAGGCTGGAGCAGGCTGTCCTTGGAGCTCTGCACCCTGTGGACGAGTGACCCATGGTGCAGCAGTTTGGGGAGGGCTGTTACCCAAGGGATGGGCTCACATTGCAGCAGGTCACAGGGAGCTGTTTCTCGTGAGATGGAGCCACATTGGAGAAGTTTGTGGAGAGCTGTCTCCTGTGGGAGGGACCCCACAGTGCAGCAGGGGAACAACTCCTCTCACTGAGCAGCGGTAGAAGCCTCAGAGATGAACTGACCATAACCCCCATTCCCTGTCTCCTTGTGCTGCTGGGGTAGGAGGTGAAGCTTGGAAGGAGGGAGGGGTGGGGGAAAGGTGCTTTTTAAGGGCTTATTTTACTTCCCATAATCCTGCTCTGATTTTGTTTGTAATAAATTCACTTTGTATCTCCAAGTTGAGCCTGGTTTGCCCATGGTGGTATTCAGTGAGCAATCTCTCCTGGGCTTGTGCTGCTGGGGTAGGAGGTGAAGCTTGGAAGGAGGGAGGGGTGGGGGAAAGGTGCTTTTTAAGGGCTTATTTTACTTCTCATAATCCTGCTCTGATTTTGTTTGTAATAAATTCACTTTGTATCTCCAAGTTGAGCCTGGTTTGCCCATGGTGGTATTCAGTGAGCAATCTCTCCTGGGCCTTACCTCAACTCATGAACCCTTCATTAAATTTTCCTCCTCTGTCCTGCTGCAGAGGGGAGTGAGCAAGCAGCTCTTGTGGGTGCCTGGCCTCCAGCCGGTGTCAACCCACAACAACACTGTCTTTTTTTACCAGTGCTTCTAGTCTGTTCTTAGTCCAAAGCTGGGCTGGATGTTGGGATGAAGAGATAGGAGTAAAGAAAAAGCCACCGTTCATCTTGGGTAGTGTTGCCTCAAGTGTTTGGGATTTTTTCATTTATTGTCAGCAAATGTTTGTGCTGTACTTTGAAGGCTCAATTTTGAGGTCTTTTTTTTCTTTCAGACTTTGTTTCTGTGTGTGTAGAAGTAAGCACATGGGGTTTTTTCCTTCGATCATTTCAATGGTGTGTTGGCAACAGGCTGAGAAGCACTATCTAAACCATAAATTAAAGTGGTAGCAAATAATAAAATACATTAACCTGACACTTTTTAAGAGAAATTCCTGCTACTTTCTTAAGACAACCTAAGACCTTTCATCCCAGTGCTTCCTGAGCTCAGACTTGCTCTTCAGTTTCAGTAGTGCCTATTCAGGTGCCTTTTCCTGTGAAATTCCTTTGAATTTCTGCTGAGATGCGATGCTTTAATGCCCCAAAATAGCAGCTAATGATAAGAGCTCAGTAAAAACAGCACTTAGCTTACCAAAGCAGTTTTTCTTCTGGCCTGGGAGCATTGAAGAGAATTTGGTACTTTGTGACCACCTCAGTTCATCCCTTTGTCCCAGAATGGAGTCTGTCTCTCCATATTTTCCTACACAGTTTCCAGCAGCTGCTCCTTCCATGCTGCTGGCCGGGCTGTGGCTGCAGATCCCATCGAGGAGCAGTCTCTAGCAAACACTTTTTTGTTAGGTTTGACTACAGTATCAATATAACAGATGTTGCCAAAGTAAATAACCTCAGTAAATTGTCTGCAAAGCCCAACCTGTTCCACAGAAGTGTTATTCTTACTTTATCCATAATTCCAAAGTCTCTCTGAAATTACAGTTCTGTGACTTTTCCCAGTGAGTGGCACAAACACCTGAGCGACCCAAGTGGCAAAGGTGACTTAATAGATCCTTTTAATTTTTAAGCAATTAGCTCTGTGAGCTAAATGCTGTTCTTTTAATAAGAGTTAGAAAATATGATTCTACTTCTACTCCTGCTGTCGAAGGGGCTTCAGTTTAAGCCTCACTGATGGTTGAGCTCCTGTGTTCTGAAAATGTGTGGCCACTTTCTGAGCATGTGAAGAAGCTCATCGGAGCTGCAGCTGAATCGAAAATCTTCTCCTGGCTCTCACAATTCCTAGCAGTGCTGAGACAAACCCATTTATGATACTTTTTTGCACTGTGTTTTGAAATGAGGGTGTACTCCCTCCTTGCTGAGCATGTTTTTGTGGATTTCAGGGTTTTCTTTCTCAGCACTGGCATTTGCCGATTTGTCTGTCTATTCCCCTCCCCTTCCTCTCCCCCCAGTTTTCATTTTCAGTTATTTTTGTTTATGTTGAACTTCTGCCTGCTCAGCTGCAGCAGAGCTCAGTTTTGGCAGCCCGCCTTGTGGTGTACAATCCTACAACTTCTGCTGCTGAGCAGCATGTTGGAAATTGCTTTGAAATAAATCCATGTTGGACCAAAAGCAGCATCTTTGTTGTTACCCCCTCAGAATAATTTGGTGCTATAATTGGAATTCTCATTTGAAGTAAATAAACATGATGTCAGATCTATAGACAGATCTGGATGCAGAGTCAGTGAGAGAGGGATGTGTGCATACAGCCCTATCCCTGGAAGAGAGATGCATTTGCAAAGCATGCATGGCACTTCTGATGCCTTGGGACTGGCTACTGCTGGAGAGGGTGGGCTGGAGGGTAGCCCCAAATCCCCACTGGGCCACCTTGAGATCTGCCAGAGGAGATGTTTGCTTCAGTGCTGCTCTTGATATGAAGGTGGCCATAAGCCTTGTGTTGTTTCCATTCTCATTTTGGAAAGCTAATACTCAGGGGCAAAATTAAGAATCTGTTGCTCAACCATGCTGTTGATGCTTTCCCAGTCCTTGGCTGGCATGTGGGAAGGGAGATGAGGCTTTGGGCTTTCATGCTCCCTCTTGTGTCTAGGCTGATCACTGTGCACAGCCTGGGATTTCCATTTCAACAAGGATATGGAGGAAATCCAAAGAAAATTGACAGGAATAGTCAGAGCAAGGGAATGACTGAGGAAACCAATTCTGGTAGAGACAGTTTGGTTGGTGAATAGAGAGAGGTTTAGAAAACCGTGGATTGGTTAGAGAGGATGGGTAGAGAAGGATGGTTTATGGCTTCTAGTACAGAAGGCAGCATACTTCAAGTGAAACTGCTGGAGGAGGGTGACAGAGATGCCAAAGGCTCATCTGGGGAGACTGAATGAGTTAATGCAGAGGAATATAATGAGATGTGAAAGACACAGAAGCATCTCAGGAGTGGTTTGTGTTGAAAATGGTTTGGAGCCCTTAGAGGCTCATGATAATATGCATGCTCACTGACTTGGTTTTTAACTTCAGATATCCAGTCCTCAAGACTGGGTGTGGTGTGATGGGCAGTCATGGTTTGACACTGGCCAGATGCCAGGCACCCATTAAAGGTGCTCCTCATCCTCCCCTGCTGCAGCTGGACATAGGAGAGAAGATTTAGCGAAGGGTTCATGAGCTAAGATAAATACTCTGAGGGCTTAAATTAGAGATATAAAGTGAATTTATTACTAACAAAATCAGAGCAGGATAATGAGAAGTAAAATATGCCCTTAAAAAAAACCCACTTTTTTTCCCCCCAACCCATTCCTCCTTCCCACCAACAGCACAAGGGGACAGGGGTGTGGGGGTTTCATCAGTTTATCACCCCTGATTTCTCTCACTGCTCAGGGACAGGAGTCCTTCCTCTGCTGCACCAGGGAGTCCCTCCCATGGGAGACAGTTCTCTGAACTTCTCTGATGTGGTTCTAGCTCACAAGCAGCAGTCCTCCCAAAACTGCTGTGGCAGGGATCACTCTTCCATGGGGTGCAGTCCTCCAAGGACAGGCTGCTGATATTTTCTGTTGCAGAAAGGATAGGGCTATGTAGATTTTGGTCTGGCCCAAAAGAACTGTTCATATCCTCTTGCATGGTGTGATTCAGTATCTTGAAATTGTTTTTTTTCCAGGGCTTTGAAATCTGGGCATTTTTGCTGCAGGCTACTGCCCATTTTCCCCCTGTATCCTCGTATTGGTTTTGATTAAAAAAAAAAAAAAAATCCCCCGAAACCTGGTTGCATTCAAGTCTGGTGTGTAAAAGCAGTGTTTAAATCCCTTTGTGCTCCTTTAATTGAGAAATGCCTAGGACACAGAGACTTGAAATTGCTTTTTCAAGCCAAGAGCATGGTTGCTGTTTGTCTGTCACACCAGCAATGGTTCCAAGTGTTTTTGTGAATTCAGTCAAATACAGCCTAGTGCATGCCAGAAAAGCAAGGCATGAGAAGGTACTGATGAGATAATTGTGAGGTGGGGAAGGCCTGCAGCAGAGCTGATTTGCAGTTAGCATCTTCCCACTTCCCTGTTGTCTGCCTGTCCTGCAGTTCCAAAGAAGACAGAAAGATTTTGGTTTGCAAGGATGCTAAGGATGGCTGTAGAAAGCTGTCAGGGCTACAAAGAGACAGAGACCTGTCTGTGGTGGCAGCAGGGAAGGAGCAGGTTGTGCCCTGTGAGCTTCTGAGGAAGGCACCATTTAGCACAGCGTGGTGGGAATTGGGTAATGGCAGTGTGAGATTAGATGGGGGAGTGAATGATGGATGAACTGCATCACCCAAAACACTCTGCATACAGCTGTCCTGGCTGTGTCCTCAGGATCAACAGCTGTCACAACAGCGAGTAGTCATCCCTACACTGTCCCCTTCTCCTCCCCAGCACTTAACTCCCCAGTGCACTCCTGTTGCTCAGTGATGCAGCAGCACCTATGGAAAAAGATGAAATGGCAGAGATTGCATTTAAAACATAATTGGAAATCCTTTTGAGTTTTGCTGTGTTTTATTTTGTTGGGTTTTTTTTAAAGAATCACTTTTCATTTTGGTTTCTCTCTAAACATCTGAATGGGCTTGTGCATTTCTTGAAAATAATAACATTACTGAATCAGTGGGTTTTTTTCCCTCCTGCTTTATCTGACAAAATTCCTTTTATTCCTTTAAAGTATTAGTGATTCATATCCAAACATTCCTGAGGAACTTGGAGTATTCCTACTGGCATTGGAAAAAAATGAACTCCAGAGACTTACTGGCTTCTTCAAACACTGAATAAACCCATAGCTTTCACAACTTATGGGACAAATTTTTTAGAATTGGGTCACTTTCTGTATTGCCTCTTTTTCGCCTGAAAGAGGGGGACTTTGGGGACCTTGTTGAGTTGTTTGTCCAAGAACGGTGCCTCAGGATTTCTGCCAGACTGTTTTTCCCTGCAGTGGTCTGCAGAATTTGGTGTCTGCAAGTACAGTAGGGATGGAGACAGAGGCAGTTTCTTTGCTTGTGATTTCTGGATCTCTCTTCCCAGTGGGACCTGTATTCCCCTGACTGTTGTCCATGTGGTCATTCACCTCCTTATTCATTATGGTTTCTCAAAAGCTGCTGGCTTTCTGGTAACTTTTCTTATGCGGGATCCAAAGATCTGCAACCCCTCCATCCCACTGGAATCAGCCCAAAGGGAGACCCTTGGTCTATGGCTTGACTTTGCTTTGTGCTTCACTTTGGGCAGTATCCTCTTTCTAACCCCCACTTCACAGGCGAGTGTTCCACTGCTTGATGCTCTCGATCTGAAAGAAATCTGTTTCTGACATCACCCTAGCTGCAGTCCACGTATCATGAGGATGCTTTTTTATAACTTCCAGTGCAGCACTATTGCATAGAAAACTAAAGAGCCACCTCTGATGCCTGGAAACTTGGGTAGATGTGTTTTTGAAACAGAGACTTTGTGTGAGTGAAGGTCATGGAACGGGGAGAAAACAAGGCTGAAGGAGGTTTTTCTGTAACATTCCCATAAAACTGTCTAGACAAAACAATTTTTTCAGGTAGAACTTACACAGCAAGAAAACCCCCCAGATTTATACACCATGAATTTAAATTTTACAGTAAGCTTCTGTATTATATTTTTTATTAAATTGTGGACTCTTTAAAATGATTATCTTTGAACATTGATACTTTTCTGTAACTTGATTATTTTTGTACCTAATAAAATTCTAAAGAATTTGATATTATTTCTTAGTGCTTAGAGTTGTATTGCCCACTATAACCATTAAAGTAAGTTGTTTAAACTATTCAAACTGTTTATGCAAGTTTCTTCTCTTCACAGTCCTTCAAACCTAGATAAAATCCCTGTTTTCAAAAAACCTATTGCTGCAGAAGGCACATGCTTCTGCCCCTGCCTGACTCATTTGCCTGCCTTTCCCTTGCCCTGAGGCTACAGACCTGTTCCTCATTTTGGTTCTGTCGTCCAACCTTATCCTAAAAGCAGAGTTGACGCTGATTTCAGGCTTGGTCTTTCAGGGTTTTATCCACTCTGCTCTTGGAAACCTCTGAGGATCGAGGTCATATGGCCTCTCTGGGCAACGTGCTCCACTGCTTGCCTGTCCTCATGGTGAAAAAGGCTTTCCAGATATCTGATCTGAATGTCTTTTAAGCTCATCCAGCCTCCATATTCCTTGCATTCTCCATCACTACTCAGTTTGTTCCTATATTAATTTATTTGCCTTTCATGCTGATCTCTGTGTCCAGTTACCTGTGGAATTTCCTCTGCAGTCAATATTTTTAATCAATCAGATCAGTCCATGGTTACAATGCAACACCTTAAACCTAGAAGGAGCTGAATGGGAATTGAAATGACCATTTGTTTAATGAGATGTAAATAAAATACTTGACCAGAGTGTCCTTTCTTTGGAAGGGTTTGTTTTGTTTAGGAATGGGATCATCTCTGTCCTGGTTTCACTACAGGTGGAGAAGGTGATGGTGATGAAAATGAAACAGAAGCCCAACTGGTTTAAAAACAAGGGGTATGAGAGCCAAAGGCTCAAGTATTTTATTTCTCCATGTGGCTGAAGTTTTATTCAAGGGCTGTAAGGATGCAGGTGGATCGGGAAATCCGTAATACAAATTCTCTACCATCCTGAACAGGGATGACTAAACAGGGTGACAATACCAGTTTAGTCCTTTAGATAGAATAGCTTAGAATTTCAAATAATTTAATTGTCTTTAATTGTGCAATCAAAGTGTCTCAATCAAGTGTGAAAAGGGGCTCAATAAATTTAATCACAAAACACTAAATTATGGATGGATGGTAGGTTTAATTTTGTCTTCTATTTCTTTTGACAACTCTGAGAAATCTATTGGTTATGATGCTCAGGTAATTACCTATCAAAATGATAGTTTTAATGGCACATGATTTCTTGTGTTTCCTACTTGAAAAACAAGTTACATGTGAGGGGAAAATAACTTTTGCTATTTTGTAGATTTTCATTAGCGATCTAGTTTTAAGTGGAATCAAGAGACAGTCTTGTAAAGAGACAGACCTCTTATATTATACAGGGTCACATTTCTTGGTCATTTTAACCACAGTTGAGAATGTACACCATTGTCTCTACTGTCATTTTATTTCAGATTATTTAGGTATCTCTGCATAGAAGTGTTTTAATTGGAGAACTTGCTAGTGATGTTCCGTCTTCAGATTTTTCTTCCTCAAGGGTAGCCTGTTAGTCTTTTAAAATGACATTACAAGTTGCTCAATAATCAGCTTGGGAGTTGGAAGAAATCTGTGAGGAATGCTGGAAGAAGAAGAGACCTTTTGAGTAGCAATTTACTTGCTGTTTTTGAAATGCTGAGTTAATATCAAACTGTATTACTATTCTACCAGTGCTAATAATGCATAACATTATTCTTCTGTATTGCATTTTTAAAATAATGTATATGAACATATCAGTCTTCAGAACATCCTGTGAGAGAGATAGCTATCAACATTATTCTAATCCTCATAGTGTATTAAATGAGAATAACAACTGTTTCAAGTTGAGAGCTCAACAAGAGGTAAAACCAGCATGTTTCCTACTAAAAGTCCTGTAGCAGGTTGTGTTGATCATCCCATACATCTTTCTCAAGCCACTTGTTACACTTTACCTTTGCAAAAACATCTCTTCTCATTCTAATTTGCAAATTTCCTACTTTGCTGAAAACTATAGAGCAGCCCAGGTTGAGTCCAACCTTTTATGTAAAAGGGAGCCTGGATGAGGTTATCTAGCACAGTGCCCAATCACATCTTGGAAACCTACAGTGATGAGGCTTTTACCATGCCTCTGGGGAAGTTATTCCAGTAAATGGTTGTTCTCAATGGGAAACAAACTCTTTCTCCTATCAAAATCAATGATCTTGGTAGAAGATCAAAATGTACTTCAGAATGGTCCATGAATGCTTATACAGTACATTGCTACATAAAAGAAATGTATGTGTATGAGTCCATCTGTCTTCCCATGTGAGAAAGGGAGACAGAAACCACTGTGTGCTCACTCTGGTGCAGAAGTCCACAGGTTGTCTGAGTTGCAGCTTGGATTTTGGCTGAGTTCTCTCCTTTCAGGCTTCTGACCATACCCAGCCCTATTCCTGAACTCGAATCTCAAATTTAGGAAAAGCTATTGCATTTTTATCAAGTTCTTGATTTTATTTAGCACCTGTGCACATGATCAAATGGAGGTTTGGTTATGTAGGCAGTGTAGTTTGGGTATGTAGGCACTTGAGTTAGCAGAAGATGAAAATATACTTCCTGCTCTACTAAGAAGAATGCCTATTGAGTTAGTACTGTTATAGATAAACCTTATTGACAAAGGTCTTGATCTTGCAAGAAATTCAGCTGAACTACAGCAGAAGCACTGTGCAAAATCCTTTGCATGGGGAAGGAAGAGGCTTACAGTATCTTTAAAGTGATGAAATGTTAATTGTTGACTCACTCACAATGCTGAGGCTTCTCAGGTGTTTTTTTGTATTCTGCATCTGCCTAAGCATATGTTTGTTTCTGTGAACCATGTAAACTCTGTTATTTCATGCATAAAAGCTTTGATGGAAAGGGCTCAAATAATTAATGGCTATATTGCCTATGCAGCAGCCTGTCAAACTATTGAAATATACTCTTTTCCATTATATGCTACCCTATTTTAATCAATTTCTAGCAAGCTCACCTAACTTGCATAGAATGAACAAAATACTCTTCAAAATTCTTTATGCATTTTTCTCTCTGTCTCACTGACCCAGCATGCCCCTACTGCAGTACCAGCTCACCCTTTTCTTTCTCCTCTTGGTCCCCCCTTCCTCACTGCAACAGTGGGTTTGTTTACTCAGGCTCTTCAGCTATCAAAAATTCTCTCTTACAGATTCTTCCTCCTCACAGCCTTTGAATAACACTTCATCTCCAGATCTTACTTTAAAACTCTCATCCTCTTCAGTTATAGTGGTGCTTTTAACTGTAAATGGTGGTATTTAATAGATTACTGCTAAATGAAAAAATAATGATTTTATTTATTAATTTAGGGGCAAATTAGACTCCCAGGTGTGATTCTGTGATTACTGTTATTACTTTGAGTGGGACTTTGGTTCTGTGTTTAATTTTTTTAAGAAACCTGCTTCTGTTCTCACTTCGGTCCCTTTAATATTTGATTGATGATGCAATGAATCATTTTGATGTTAATCCATTGCACCTCTGTCCAGATAAGATCACAGATTTGGAAACTGTTTTACTGCAGGACATGCACTGCTGGGGATAGTCTGTACTGCAGAATTCCAGGGATGAGATTGCTAATCCTGTGTTCTACCTGCAAAACCTCCCTTTTCTGGGGGGATGGCCAAGGCAACAGTAGGTTTATTCCCCATGTTTCTTATGCAGTGAATCTCCCTGTTACAGGAGAAAATAAAAAAAGGTTTATACACCTCATAGTCTTCTGCCATGGTTTGTGCCACTAGGACTCTTTTCAATACTGTGGATGGCATCAATGTCTGTTTCTTGAATCATTTTTTGGACATGTATTTCCCAGTCCATGGCCAAAGACAGATCATAGTTACTCAGGCAGAAGGACTCAGTCCTGACAAGCTGTTTAAATCCATAGTACTGTATGATTTTCAAAAGCTTTTTGCTCTGCCTCAGTTGCAAATTTCATGTATAGTTAAGTAAAAAAAAAATATAGGCAGAAGTCTTGGTGCTCCTTCGCCTTTTACTTACCTTGCTGCTCTTTTCACTTGTACATAATACATCCTAAAATAAGATTCTGTTCCCTGCTACGCATCCACGAGGCACTGGTGAGATTCTGACTTTGAAATTTCACTTTCCCTTGTTCTGCAGACAGTGGTAGGCATTAGACTAAATCAAGGCATGTTCAAAGAAGGTTGTGTCTTTACTCTGAAAGTTTCATCTCCATTTTCAGAGGAGATTTCCTATGTGGCATGATTTGCCAGCCAGATTTATCAACAGATTTTTTTTTTCCCCAGAACTCTTTTACCACAGCCCTCCAAACTTAGCATGTGTTTTTTGAGAGTCTTGACAACTTTAAAATTCCAAGTGTGAAAGTACAAATTCAATTTTCTAGAATCTTGGCTTGCTGTTTGTCTGACTTGTGTTCCTTAAAAATAACTGAATATGAAGGTTCTTGGTTCAGCCTTTTTTTTTTTCTTGAGGTGTTAGACTGCAAGTATTTTCTTCGGGACTTAGAGAGGATCTTTGATGATAAAGTCATACTACCACATGCTTACCAGTTCTGCAGAAAGAGAGAATATTGTGCTACAGCTGCTTAACTTCCTTCAGCAAGTGTTAAATGCACTCCTTTCTTTGTTATTTCAAACTTCAACCCTCTTTCATTAGGGCAAATTTAAACTTCCATTTAGAAATGATACCAATTAGTTTTGTAAGTTTCTTAATAAAAATTGCAGTAGACAATCCAGTAAGAATTAAGTGCACCTTCCTTTGACAAACTACACAATACACTTTTGATTTTATATCCTCTTCTAATTTGAAAATGCCTCATCAGATAATTTCAATCTGTTTTCTCTACCAAATCACCAATTTAAAATTTTAGATAACATAGAATTTGAGGAGAAAAACCCCAAACCACAACATGTGACAGTGTCATTGTCTGTTACGTTTCCATCCTACCAGAACTTGCCTCTGCTACTCCCGAGCTACCCGAGACTGATGTACACAGCCCTTAGCTGGCAGGCAGTCTCTGAAGGGCTCCGAGGGGAGCTCCAGTGAAGCCTTTGCCGGGGGCTGCAGAGCCTCCTTCCCAGCTGCCAAGGCTGAATCCCAGGGGGTGAGGAGCCATGCCTCAATGAAGCAGAGCTCTGCTTGTATCAAACTTGGCACACACGGTGCAAATCCATGCAGAAGCTCCAACCCCCAGACCTCCGCGCGCGCTGCACTTCGAGGCACGGGGTCTCCTTGGGGATACTCACAGGCAAGCTGGTCTAATGGTGATGCACAGTTATCACCTCTGTGTCCAGGCCTGCAAAAATTGTGTGTGCAGGCTGCATTCCTGAGTGGTTTCACAGAGTTCAACATTCTTAAGGTTCTCTGATTTCAGAAACATGTAAATAAGGCGACTCAGGGGTAGGTAGCTGGTAATACTGGGCTGCCTGCATAGGCCTGTGTGGCAGAATGACCTATGTGTTGTAAGCCTCATTGCCATTAGATGATTTACTGCCTAATTTTACAGGAAACATTTTAGGACATATAGACATATTCTAGCTGGAATTTCACTTCTGATTATGATCTTGTTCTAAGATTTAATCTGATTTAGTCTGCACACATAGTCTTTGGTAACAACTGTTTGGGAAAATGTTATTAACCCAAAGATCCCTTTTAAAATTACATATTCTAGCTGGCTTGCAGGGAACACACCAATCAGTTGGTGGGCTTGCACAAAAACATGCATTTTGAGACAACCAGTTCAGATCCAGTGCTGGTCAAGGACTCTGTGGGGATGAGGAGGTGCAATTTTCTTTATCCATTAGAAATCAGTCAAATTTTGAAAGCATTTACCTGTTTTGAAGCTACATGATTAAAAATTGCTACTCAAAATGGAAATCCTTGTTGCTTCATCAGATGAACCTTGTTAATGCAAATATGTGGTAGCCAGTTGAAGTAATAGAGGCAACTGAAGGTCAGACACTGATGCCTTGACTTCCCCTACTGCATGGATGCACTAGACCTCTGATGGGAAAAGAAATACTCCACGTGAGGAAGAGCATCAGAATGCATCTCTGTAAGGGCTTGGCTTCGAGAAGATGGCCCTGAAATATTAGTAACAAGAGTCCTCTAGGAAAAGTTGGCAGTGCTTTGAGAATCTGCAGCATAAGTTTCCAAGAAGAGAGTTCCAAATACCCAGCCTTGATCAGAAAGATCACATGATATAAAGAAAATTGAGTTGTCCAGTTAAAGTGATTCAAGAAATAATGTCTGTAAAATGACATTGTCAGTTCTCTCTCAATAACTTGCATACCAAATTTCCTCATTTTATACTTTATAGGGAGAGACAATTTCTAACACCCTGTGCTGCACTACCTGTGGTCTAAAATCAACATACATGCTTTCTTCCCCTTTTTGACCATGACTATCAGCAAAAATATATAACTCAGAACTTTGCAAGCAGTTTTCTGACTGATGCATAAAAGTGGATGAGAAGACAACTATAATGCTGCATGGCTGATTGGTTCTGCACTTGTAGCAGAAGTAACTTAGCTTTCTTGACCCAGTAAATAGATTTGATCAGTAGTTTTATATTACGCAGCAAGGTACTCTTTGTGTTGAGCAAAACTATACTTTTCTGGCTATAAAGAAATTATAGACAAGAGAGATTGGAAGCTTAAAGAGTTTAGTATTTTAAGTGTGCTGCTAGGGGTATACAAGAATCAAATAAAAAATGTTACAGCATTGTCAGCTCCTAGGTGGTTGCTCCATTGAATTACCAGTATGTGACTTCCCTGATAGCTGAGAGCCTCTGTCATCATGTCTGGGACACCTTCCTCTTTCTGTGCCTGTGTTAACAGGATGACTAAGGGGAGAGAGAGCACAGCATAGGTTTCCCTAGTTCTACTGATCCCTGCCTGTTGGTGCAAGTCAGAGCAATATCCACGGCTCTCCACCAGGGAGACGGCATCCAGGCACAGTCAGGCCACTAGTGGATGGATGCCCAGGTGGCCAAGGGCCAGCATTGGTCCCTCACCCCTCAAATGAGAGACTCTGAGTGGCTTTTCAGTAGTTACAGCAGGGGACCTTTATCTGTGGTACTGGAATTCAGGTGATTGTGTCAGTACTTCCGTGAATCCGAGTGCACAGAGACCTCAGCTGGATACTGATGTAATTAATAAGTACTATGGCTTTGCTCCAGGTAGCTAGATCCTGAAATACTTCACCTCTTTTAATTCTTGAAGGGGAAGGTAGAGCTGAGGATTGTGAAAATCTAGAAAAGAGAAGAATGGCTCCCATGGAGAGAGAGGCTTCTGCATGTCTCTGTTTATCAACTGGCTGTCTGTACATACACAAAGCCAGTGAAGTGATGCATGCTTAAACACTGTCATGTCAGCCAGTTTTATGGGAAGTAATGCCTTTGTTATAAGTGAGGTGAATTTTGAGGCTAGCAGTGCAACATGAATGTGAAGTCCAATGCATTACCCCAGAATAAAGGGAGAAGAGGGCACTGTATGTCCAAATCAGATGGTTAATGCAATTGAAAGTAAACACAAAATGTGTGTCTTCATTTTGGGTATAGTTATGGAAAAATACTGCAGAAGTGGAAAGTGGATCAGAAATTACCTGCATCAATTTTTTAGGAAAAAAGATTGTCCTTCTAAGTTCACTGTGAGTAGAAAAAAGTTAACACTGGAGGGAAATGTAGTTTAGTGTCCTCCAAGAAATAAACATCTGCCTGTCCACAGTGGGATGTTTGTGTTCAAGAAACTTATTGTTTGCTGGAACTGATGCTTCTATAAAGAAATTTCTCTTGGTACTGGCCTCAAAGAGTCACAAAGATGTTTCAAAACACTGTTATTCTTCATTCTCTCTACTGGCCCCACTCTAGCAGTAGTCCCAGCACTTCCATAAGGATGTGCTACAGGACAGCTGTAATGAAAGAAGGTTTTTTGTACTTTCATTTGCTGTTATATGAAAATGAAGTAGACACAAGCTGGTGACAGCACTTAAAAACTATTGTAGAAGTCTTCTCTTGTCTAAAACAGTCATGTGAACAAATGTTGTGTGTTTCTTGCATCACAGAAGATATGGAAGTACCAGCATGGCATTTGTAAACATGCTTTCAAGTTAATCCAAAGACATTGTTTTCTTAGACCCACCCCTTTTAACTCTAATCTTGTAATAGCAGAATAATTTATGGAGAAAATATCATTTGGCTTTTATGTTGTAAGCAACAGAAGAATGATTGCTTCTAAAGTGCTGCTGTTTAGTGAGATGTTAATGGAGAGATAATCCATTTACATTTTTACAGGGGAAGTTTTGGAATGCTTCTGGGATTCATTTAATCTTTGCATTTGTGAAATAGCCTCTACTGAAATACAGCTGAAGTAATTTGCTGTGGAGAAATAAAGTTGTTTGTCAGTAAGAAAAAAAAAATGAGGTTCCATACAAAATCCTGCTGTTGAAACAATAATTTGGTTTTTAAATACTTTTAAAATATTTTTTCACAAGCATCTTTTAAAGTGGACCAGAATTGTAAATTCCACATTATATTTTCAGTAAGGATTGTGAATGCCTTTAAACTATGTGGGTTTTGTTGATCTGCAGCAGATAGTGAGATAGACATGGGTAACATGTTAGTTTGTATTAATCTTCTCAACAGCAGTTGTTTGGTTGTTCTGCCCTATCCTGTTGAAATTTTCTTCTAGGTGATCAGTGTTTTGATCTGCTTGTGTCACGCAGTCCAGCTGGGAAAAGCACCAAGACTGCCATTATTCTGTGTTGTAAGGGCTGTATAATTGCAGTATAGAGCAATTTTCATTTACTAATGAGTATTATGTTACTCTACTGTCTTGGCATTGCAGGAACTAGACAGTGATTATTTTGAACTGCAGACAGTGCCCTGCTTACAGGTTTTCTGCTGCTTAGGTAACCTTTGCAGAGGAATTGGAGCAGGGAACAGGGGAATAAAGATGGACTGACAATGCACACATGGTCAGTCAGATTATTGGTAGTTGGCAATGTTGTACATTGGAAAAAAAAACCCACATGCAACCAAAAAATATAATACAGCTGACCAAGTGCTTGGATGCTGCAGCGCTAATAAGGAAAGAATATGGAGCAGGGGAAAAAAAGCCTTCTGTGTGAGGAAACTTATCCTGTTAGTAAAGCCTACATTCTGTTTCTTTCAGATCCTTTTGAAGATGGAAAAACTTTAAATTACAGTAACTTGACTCAAATGGCCAACTCTGCACTTAGCATTGCTGTATGTTGTATTTACTTAATTGGCTGTTGGCTTGTGTGTACATAGATGTCTGTGTAAATTGCAAACAAAAGCAGGTGATTCCTTGACTTCCTTTTTAGTATTCTGCTCCAGTATCTGTATGAATTGGACAAATGACATGATGTTCTCTGGCATTATGCATGGGGTAGCTGTGTGTGAACACTCAGCCCCACAGCTCAGGGAGCTCTCATGGCCTCTTGTTATGTGATCAGTTAGTGAACAGAGGACACATGCTAGAATTACCCTTTGCACACATTGTACAACTTGGTATTCTAGATGGCTCCTGGAACAGCACATACTTCTGAAAATGTAGGAGGGGGGGAAAAAACCGACTACACAAGTTTGCTTCTCTTTCTTGTACAGAATCCAGGAAGAACTGGCCTAGCACACCTCCCTGTAAGAAAAGAGTACTCAAAGCCAAAGGAGGCCTAGAGGTTTTCTTCCTTTTTCAATAAAACCAGATCTTGAATGGCCCATTTTTCTTAAAAAGCTGTTATGGGCAGTGGCAAATCACTGAATTCCCTGCGTCCTCTATCAAGCCACTTCAAGGCAAGGAAAAAGGAAAAGGGCTACTATCTATTTTTAAAAAAGCTTAATGGAGGGAAAATATCTGTTACCCAAATTTGAATATCATCTGAAAGATGTTTTGGTATAACCCTTTAAGTCAGTGATTTCAAAACAATTACCCAGTGGATGAAATTTTATTTTCTGTGCTGTGGATGGAGATGAGACAAGGATTGCAGGATGGTGGGTTTGGATGTAAGGCTTATGAAATGCACCCTTCTGAGCAACTATGTGCAAGATGGACAGTGCTCTTTAGCCTCCTGACCCAATCAAAAAAGCTTTGCTAATGAGGAAGCATGGCTGGCAATGTATGAATGAACACCTTGGTTTGCTGCGCTTATGCATGTGGCTTTTGCTTTACCTATTAAACTGTCTTTATCTCAACCTGTGAGTTTTCTCACTTTTTCCCTTCTGATTCCTTCCCCCATTCCATCATGGGAAGGAGGAACTTAGTTGCTGTCTGGGATTAAACCACAACAACTTGCAACCTTCAAGTAGAGAAAGTCCCTGGCTAATTTCAGAGTGAATTCTAGAGGGGAGATGATATGTCCCTGAAATGCATAATTCATTTTCACATTTAATACTTGGTCAGAAATGGAGCTAAACCTATTATCTCGAATGCTTAAAGAAATCTTGTGAATTACAAGAAGATTCCTACATGAATGGGTTATAGAAAAACTACATTGAGTTAGAGATTAGTCTTCAGAAGTTACCTAGTTCTCTGTGAGGAAATTTACTGGCTATTTACACTTCTATGAGTGACTTTTTTAAATAGAAGTTTTCTTAATTTGAAGATGAGATTTCAAGTCGAGGTCATTTTACTAAAAAGTGACTTTCAGATGGAGAAATAGTATATTATAGAAAAAAATTACAGAGTGATGCATGAAGAGAAGAAGGCTTAGTTAAGGTTGCTCTTGCAATTAACTATAGATTCCACAATTCAAGACTGTCCTTTTCAGAAAAGCAATTACCCTGTCATTAAGACAACCTCTTCTGCATCCCAAACTTTGCTCTTTTCATCCTGAATTTCTCTGTCAAGCCCCTGTTCAAAGAGAACCTTCAAATTCGAGCTGTATTTAAGCAAGTGTAACCTGTAAAGTGAGTTAACCTGAAATGACTCCAGGGGGAATGGTAAAAGCAATTGTAGCAGTCTCTATATGAAATAAACCAGAAAGAAGAAAAAGAAATAACTTTCTACAGGGAGATCAATAATGAGTAGGACTCATGTTTTCTAAAGACCTTGGGAACCAGCCCATAACTTAACTTGTTAAATGCTGCTGACACTGAAATGACTGATTTATTTTTTCCCCAGAAGGCTGAAGAGCAGCAGACCTCTGGCAATTAAGACCTTTAAAAAAAGGTTAGTTTTGACATCCAAACATCCAAACCAAAGACATGCAGGGAAACTGTTAATTATTCTTGAAAATCCTGTGATGAAATCCTTCACTTCTGGGCCTTGATGTTAGAGACATATCAATCTATGTCTTCAGTCATCTGAAGAGGATGGATTTCTCCTTCTCTGGGTCTAGTATCTTAAACTTCCTTTGAGCACATGTGATTTATTTTTCTGTGCTCTGTGGGTGCCCTGTTCAATATTGTTCTGTGGAAACCTGTGAGGAAAAAAACACTGGGAAGATATGACATCCTGAAAATAGGAATTGTGGTCAATTCCTCATCTTTAGCAGGCATTTGCTGTAGAGCAACAAAATTAAAATGTTTGGTAGAGTGTTTTCATTGGAGACAATGCTTTCAGTTTGCTGGATCAGTCTGTGATGGCTAAGGGGTGAAGCTGCTCACCTAAAAGAAACTAACAGAGACTATCCAGGTCTTCTTGGTTCTTCACAGATGTGGTACAGGTAAGAATTTTTCTCATCCTCTCCTCTCCTCGCAGCTAGTGAGTGGTGTTACAGCCAGGATTTTCTTACATCTTTACTCCACGTCCCTCTGGAAGACTATGAAACAGTTTGACTGTATTTGATGTCACAAGCTCCTTTGAAAGAAGGGATGTAACCAATCATTGAAGAAAACTTTGGTTTGCTGAGTATCATTAGAGATGTTTACTAGCCTTAAAACTGCACGAGCTTACAGGGAATTGTGGTGCGTTCTGATGAGTGTATTTTATTAACAAGATGCTTCATATTTTAATGGGCTGTTTCTCTCAGGCATTTGAGGTGCTATTATGCTAGTTACTCAATTTTATGAAGTTAAACAATAAACATTAAAAGTAAAACCTCAGGAAAATTGCCAGAGTGTAAAATAGATCTGTCCCTTGGTAGTTTTAATTTACTTTCATTTTCAAAATGTTTTTCTTTTAGTTTACTAACATGTATTCTAGGATTTTGAGCAAGGAAAGACAGGCTTTAATCTGGGCCTCTAGGTCTGAAGACAAAGAAAGGAGTGATATATTTTCTCTCGAGGATGTCAAGCTTTGTTTTCAGTTAACCCAAGCATTTCAAAAATGTAAGTGCTTCTGCAATTGAAATCTTTGTGATTAAAATATAGTGAATTTGAACTTGGAATTCAGGTCAGTAAGACCTAATTTAACCCAGAATGGGTAAATTAGAACAAATAGATAATTGGTGTATGTTTATCTTTAATGCTTTCTACATTACAGTACCGGCACCTTTTTATGTTTACGAAAAATTAAGTTGCATAGCTTTCACATGGATGAATCTGAGAGATTTGGTGTTGTGTTAAGGCAGAGAGTTGAAAGTAGCCCAAGGGGCAGATAATGCCCTTTAATTCCTTTTATTTTCACCTGGTCTGCGAACATGTAATTAAGTTTCATGTGTTACCATCAGAAAACCCTAAGCTGCCTGATTAATGTGAGTCTATCAAAGATCTAGGAAGGTGTAGTTATTTCTCAGGAAGGAACAAGACCTCCCTTCTCCAAGGTGCATTGTAAATCATGTGGGCAATGAGAGAAGGCAGGCTCTATGTTACAATAAACCCAAGATTTCTAATCGGGAATCTCTCCTGCTCTGCAGAGCCATTACTTACTGCTCAAGTTATGAGCCCCGGGCACAAAAGGCTCAGTTTCATGGCACAGATGGCTTTTCATCTGCCCAGACAGCTGGGCTGATTTCAACCTTGGACCCGTTCTACAGGAGGCCTTTCAAAAACATTAAGAGCAGTAGGGTTTGGGCTCTGCTGTTGATTAAGTGCACTCCTCCCAGTTGCTAGTTTGCTGAAGACACAGAGCAAGTGTGTTTGTGATCCTGGTGCTTGCAAAGCAAAGAGCGTGTGCTTGTCACCACATCTTGACTGTTTTCCAACTTACATTGCTATGCATACTTTTAATTTTAAAATGGTGTTTTAAAAATACTGAAAGAACGTTGAAGAAAGAGTTATTAGAGGAATAGTAACCTGCCCTGTGGTCAGCAGCATTTCTGTTCCCCAGTCAAACTGTTTAGGAGTGGGAGCAATGCAGTGACCTGAGTATACGACTGCGTCTCTGTGACTTGTGGAGACAGAAGCACCTCAAGCAGTGGACAATTTCTGATCACCCTGTGGGTGACTGGGGCTGATGCCAACACTTGCCAGGGACTGCTGTGCAAAGCAGAGACAGCTCAGGTCTCCAAGGGCTTGTTAACACCCAGCACCTCCTGGGACAGACGAGCTGGCCGTGGAAGCGGGGAAGTTGCATTCAGCAGTGTTGTTTCTGAGAGAATAAATCCATCTGGGCCTGAAAAGCTGACGTGGGGCCAGCTCTGATGTCTCTCCATCTGTGGCAGAGTTTCTTACAGCCCCACTTCTTCTTGGGATCCCTTGATTTCAACTGTACCATCTGCCTCCTCAGCTCTTGGACTGACCAAACTGCTAATGGCTGTGTCTGCTTCTGTAGCCCAGTTTTGGACATTTCTGCAGCCCAGATTAGTTGATTTCATGAGTCATGATCTTTTTTAATGCACAAATATCCTGTACTTGTTAGTGCCTTTTTGTTCTGTCTTACTTGGCACATTTAGTGGATCTGTAATTTATTTTCTGTGGGAGAATAGCAGCATCCCTATATCTCTAGGCCCTCAAACCTCAAGCCAAAATTGATTGAGTAGGGTAAGGATGAGGAGAGAGATCTGACTGAGGGGAAGGGGGAAACCCAGCATCAGAAACTGGAAAGTGGTAGGGACAATTCGTCTGATCTATAGTTGAGATGATCTTCAGGAAAAACTACAAGCCAGCATTTCAGAACAGTTTGAAGCAGTAATGGGAGAAGCTGCATTAGGGTTAAACCCTTCAGTATGTTTGCTGCAGAGTTTTTCATTGTCAGATGAAAAAAGATGCAATATAGTGAGTTCTGAGTCAAGCAATCTTAGCTGTGACCAAAAGAACCCCAAAACAAATACAGTCATACAATGCCTAAAATAGCCAAGGTAGTGGAGCCTATGAACACTTCCCAATTCTTTGGACTGGTTCTTGGGTTGGTGGTTTTTTCTTTCTCTTGTTTTCCTTACTCCCCTGCATCAGGCAGTGCTTGAGATTATCACCTTGTTGTCACATTTGCTTGGGGAAACAAATCTGTCACAGCAGTTTCTTGTCAATACCCTGTCTTGAGTTAGCAGCATGTGTCTAGCTCCAGCACTGTAGGATGATGTAGCTTTTGCTGATAAAAACCCACTCTTTTCATTATCTATTGAAGAATGAACCACACACTGGCATTACCCAGATTTGGAAACCAAGTGTGCTGTCAGAGACAGAATATGTAGCAATGCTTTGAAGTCACAGTTTCAGTCTATGTATAGAGTTATAACTTCAGATTTCTGTGGAGCATGAAATTATTCACATTCAGAATGAATTCTCTGATGTTCTGTGGTTTTTCAACCCCATTTTTTTTTTAGCATTTATATATAAAACAACTTACATGGCATTAATATTTCCAGTGTAGTGCTGTACCTATATGTACAAGGATCCCCACAGAGGGCTGTCAGTATTTTTACTTCTCTCTCACCTGTTTCTTCATTCTCTTTAGGAGTTTGCTTTGCCTGGTGTATTAGTGATGGTGTCAGAGAGACCAGTGGTTTGAGGAGACTGATTATTGTAAGAACTGTTCAGTGGCTATTGGTACCAGTTTCCAGAAACGTATTCCTGTAACAGGAATTTAAAATAGAGTTGAATCAATCCACAAGGTGAGATGGTAGCCTTGTTTTTAAGGTAATGTGTCCTAGGAATAGATACTTAAATGGCAATAACAAGCACTAACCAAATGAACACTTTGTCTAATTAGTTAATAAAAACCACTGCACAGCTATAGTGTGAAAATGGTGAATGTTACCTTGGGAATAGCTTCACTAAGAGTTGTATCAGAGGTTAAAAATTATAGCTCTGCTTTCACCAAGACATGGAAAGCAGAGATTCAGTAAATCCCAGAGTAAATAGGGCGTGTGAGGGGACAGAAGCCAAAGAGGATAATGCGTATTCGTCTGTATATGTGGATCCACATAAATCTTTCTCATTTTTATGACACCAAGTTGGGCAGGAGTGTTGATCTGCTGCAGGGTGAGAAGGCTCTGCAGAGGGACCTGGACAGGTAGGATTGATGCTCCAAGGCCAACAGTATGAAGTTTAAGAAGGCCAAGTGCTGGGTCCTGCACCTGTGTCACAACAACCCCATGGAAGCCCAGAGGCTTGGGGCACAGTGGCTGGAAGGCTGCCCAGTGAATACCTGGGGGTGTTCATGGACAGCCAGCTGAGCATGAGCCAGCTGTGCCCAGGTGGCCAAGGAGGCCAATGGCACCTGGCCTGTACCAGCAGTAGTGTGACCAGCAGTAGCAGGGCAGTGACTGTGCCCCTGTACTCAGCACTGGTGAGGCCACACCTCGAATCCTGAGTTCAGTTCTCTGCCCCTCACTACAAGAAGGACATTGAGGTGCTGGAGCATGTCTGGAGAAGGGCAATGGAGCTGGTGAAGGGTCTGGAGCACAAGTCCTGTGAGGAGAAGCTGAAGGAGCTGAGGTTGTTTAGCCTGGAGAAAAGGAGCCTGAGGGGAGACTTTATTGCTTTCCACAATTAGCTGAAAGGAGGTTGTAGTGAGTTGGGTGTCAGGCCCTTCTCCCAGGTAATAAATGACAGGATGACAGGAAATGGCCTCAAGTTGTGCCAGAGCAGCTTTAGATTGGTTATTAGGAAAAATTCTTCTCAGAAAGGTTTGTAAAGCTTTGGAACAGTCTGCCCAGAAATGTGGTGGAGTCACCATCTCTGGAAGTGTTCAAAAGACATCTAGATGTGGCACTTAGGGATAGGGTTTAGTGGTGGACTTGACAGAGTTAGGTTAGGGGTTAGACTAAATGATCTTAGAGATCTTTTCCAAACTAAACCATTATATTCTTTTCTATGATTCTGTTTTGGAATTAATGTGGTTCATATTTTTTAATAACCACTGTCTACATTGAACTGTTCAGTTCAGTTTTGTATTATGTGAAAAATTCCTCCTAAAATAAAATGACCACCTGCAATTTAGCTGGAAATTTAGGCTTTTTAATGCAAAAGATCAATAATAACATTTTTATTCGTATTATATTTTTAAAGAGGTGTCTTTTTAGGCCAACAAATGGGCTGAACAGAGGATAACTAAACTGTGCACATTAGTAGGTCTGAATCAATAGGCTCAAAGATTTGATGGACCACATCAAAACAGACAGGTAGCAATAGCTATGAAGGAGGCTCTGTGACACACTGAAGATCAGCGTGGGCCAGTGTAGAGAAATGTGAAGGATTCCTTGGGAATCAGCCTCTCTCAAGCAAGACAATTCAGGAGGCAGTGAAAATGCCATACTAAGCACACCCAGCACAAATTTCCCCCTTCCTCAGAAGCTCCATCCAGGATTCAGTTTAGAAGCAGTTCTTCTGTCCTGAGGGATCATGAGAAGCCCAGCTGGTTCAGCACCCTTGCTCAAGACATACTTGGTCAGTACACAGATAAACCAAAAAAAGTCATAGTCCCACTATCAAGCTCTTGACTGACTTATCTTTTCCTATTTCTGTAGTATGGTCAGTGCTTCAAAAAAGTGAATTTGGGGTGTTTGGCATGACCCTTTCCCTCATTCTGCAGTAGAGTGAGGGAATCTGAGCAGTTGGCTGGAACACCAGCTAACACCACCTTAACTCAAAGCAATAAACAGGATTCTGTCCTCCATGATGAACAGGCCTACCAAACTGGCTGGGCAGTTCTTCCCAGCAGACAGGCAGACAGTGACTGAACACTGCTTTTCCAAGGAGACTCATTCCAGGATGCTCCTGTTTGTTTCAGGAGATGCATGGTTGTACGAGCAATACCCAGAGAAGGTGCAATCCAGGAACATCCTGGCCAATGCCCTAGCTGAAATAAGACCATCTTTAGCTTTTAGCATCTTTTAGTTTATACCTTTCTTTGTGTTCTTAACACTTTCAAATCCATTTGTAGGAATTATGTTACCGCTACACCCACTGAGGAGTGACTGACTACACACAATACAATGATGCCTGAAGAGCAACCAAGAGCAGGGCCCCAATTTTTATGGTGGTTGCTGAAAAATGAAAGTGCGCTTGAAAACATTGTCTAAAGACCAAACAACTGAGAAGCAGACAAATACTAAAACGACTTAAAACACTCTGAGGCAGAATGAAGCTGAGGTGAAGTGAACAGAGTGGAAAGCCAAGAGCCAGCAAGTTCAAGGAAAGGTGGTCCAGGCAGAACTGTAGGAAATTTGCTGAATTCCCCAAGGGCCCTGTTTTAGCATCTTCTGCAGCAGTTTCTCTTGGACCCAGTCCTTGGCTTCATTCTCCTTTCCCTGCAGAGAATCTGGATATATCATATCAGTCTTAGCTTTCTCCAGAATTTACTGCTGTAGAATTTTATGCTGTCTCTTACAGTGCAGTATGCACTCACTCAGCTACTTTTGCAACCCTGGCCCAGCTTGGTACTGAGCTGTCTGAAAACAGCAGCACTTTCCTCACCAGTGGATTGGCCCAGACTTAGAATAGTAATAATATAGAATATTCTGACTTGAAAGGGACCCATCAGGATTGAGTCCAACTACTGGCCCTGTGCAGGACACCCCAGCAGTCACACCATGTGCCCAAGGGTATTGTCCAAACACCTCTTGAACTCTGTCAGGCTTGGTGCTGTGACCACTTCCCTAGGAAGCTCATTCCAGTGATCAGCCACCCTCTGGGTGAAAAATTTCCTGATATGCAACCTGAACCTCCCCTGACAGTTCCAGGCCCTTCCCTTGGGTTTTGTCACTGGGCATTGGAGATGAGATCAGTGTCTGCCCCTCCTCTTCCCCTCATGAGGAAGTTGTAGACTGATGTAGAGTTATGTAGATGTGGAGAGATGTAGATGATGTAGAGTAATGCGCTCTCCCCTTAATCTTCTCCAGGCTGAACAGATAAAATGCCCTCAGCTCCTCATACATCTTTCCCTCAAGGCCCTTCAACATCTTTGTCGCCCTTCTTTGGATGGTCCCTGAGAGCTTTATGTCTTTCTTATATTGTAGTGCCCAGAACTGCCCCAGCACTCGAGGCCACCCCAGTGCAGAGCAGAGTGGGACAATCCCCTCCTTTGCCTGGCTGGTGATGCTGTGCCTGATGCCCCCCAGGACAGAGCTGCCCCTCCTGGCTGCCAGTTGCAGTGAATTTAGTTTGAATATGGTGAGAGCACAGAGGTGGCACAGCTGTGGGAAGATGAGCTGCAGGCTTTGCTGTGCAGTCAGCAGTAGCATCCTCTAGTAGCAGGACTGTTGGGAAAGATACCTGCAAAGATAATACAAATGTTGAAGAGGCTCCAGAAGGAGACTGGCATTTAGCAAAATGTCTTGCTTTGAAGACTGACAAATTAGTAACTGATGGAATCAAAACTGGAATCCTGCAGTGTAACTTTAGAGTTGGTAGCAGGAGCAGAGCAGCACTCTAACACTTCGCCTGAAGTGAGTGAAAAAACCCCATTGTGAGTTAAAATGAGAAATGTTTAGGCCATAATTGCGTTGGTGCAAATTTCTTACTTCCAGTAAACTGTAGACAGCCTTCAGACAAAAGCGGCCCAGTGTTCAAGACTGCTAAGTACCAAAAGCTGTGTGGGTCAAATTGTGTTAAGAACACAATATGAAACAAAGTAGCAGAACAGATGTCGTGGGAATGAATGTACAAAAGGAACACAGTCCTCTCTCTTTGAAAGCCCACCTAGAAATATTTAGAGCTGCCTTTGAAGCAAAATATCAAATAATTTTATTACATGCAAAATGAGAGCATTTGGTTTGGAAGCCTTTAAGACATAGCCAGAAGGGCCCAGGATGCCATTTGAGGCACTGATGTAGTCCTGAGTTTTAATGTCAGCCTGTCTGTCTCAGTATGATATTACTGACCTGCCCTGTCGTGTGAGGATTAAATACTAAGTTTGCACTGCCAGTTTGAAGACATAAAGCACATATCATGTCACATAAGGTCTGCATTAAATGATTCAAGAAAGCTCTAAGCACTGGTTTGAGATTGTTTTCTTTTTAATTCATCTGGCAGCATCTTTAAAATCTACCAATGTCTAACAGGATAAGTGTATCTCAGGCTGAAAGGAAGAGCAGGCTGTTTTGAGATGTTTTCAGTTCACTCAAGCCATTTTAGTTTCCTACAGCTTTAAGTCATAAATTGATTTAGAATATGTTAAGAATTGTTGAAGTTTGTGAATAGACATTTGAAATGCTCTTTGAGTGACTGTGTCCTTAACACCATAAGCTCCTCAATAAAAGATTATCTTAACGTGCAAACTTCAAACCTTTATATTTTTTTTGCATTTCATCATTTGGTAGGAAAACCAAACTGTTCCTCCCAGCATTTTAATGGAGCCATACCTCTCAGCTGATTATCTCAGAGCTGCTATTGGAACAGAGAAGAATGAAAGCAAATAGCTAAACAAGGCCCCTGAATGTTATGGGGGCTATAGGATCTGTCCTAAAGATTAACATGAACAAAACTCTGAAAAAAAAAAGAAAAAAAAAAGATGAGTGCCAATTCCAAAGTTTGCAGAAGGGTTTTGAATAAGTGAACTGGCCTGACACTTAATGGCCAGCTCCTGCTCCTCTGAATTGACCCAATCTTTGTGAAATTATGAAAACCCAGGCTAGACAAGCAAAGCATCTCCCTAATCCTCGCTGACAGTAACTCATGTAGCTGAATACCAGCGCTACACTCAGAGACTGCCTTTGTTTCTTTATTGAGACGATTGACCCAAGGTCAGTGGATAAGTTCTTTCCAGCAGTCAGTTGTGTGAGTGGTGGTCTGCTCTCCTAGGTTTGAGTGGAGCATTTTTTTTTCCAGATCAGAGTGCTTCCAGTAAATGAGATATTTTGAGGTAAGCTCTTTCCCATGAGGGTAGTTGATCCAATCTGTTCCTTTCTATCTCTTGGCTAGTCCCAGCCATTTATATTTGTTCACTTTGGGCTCTGATGAAGTAAATTCTCTCTGCGGTGACCTTTGCTTCAAGTGTGCAGGAAATGGCCCAGTCTGATCATCTTCCCCTCTATGCATGAGGCAACTTTTCAGTTGTCTTTTTCATACTGAAGATACTAGAAGGGAATTTCTTAATGCATATAGTATAGTATACAAAGATTTCAGACTAAGTTCCTAGTGTAGATTTTAAGATGCTCAGAAGGTGACAGTGGTGTCTGCTCTAGGCTAATGTATGTTTGTCTTGGTGCATGTATGAAGTGTATCAACAGGTGTAACAATCCACTGGCATATCTCTAATGTTTTCCTGCATTTAGAATCATTCCAGTGAGAGTGCATGACCAAAGAGCTGGTCCTTGTCAAATAAATTCTGTTCTGTATCAATGTCAGTAGCCAAATCTAGGGAGAGGGGAGATCAGGTAGAAGTAAGCTTAGGTTTTATTTATAGTAGTATTTTATCCCTGCTGCTTGTGCAAGAACTCCATTCCTCTGCAAGTTCTTTCAACTCTCCAGTAAATCACCTTCTCTACCTAAAGCAGAGGTACTTCAAATGAAAGAGGATTTTGGATCTACTTTTTACCATTATTTCCCTTAGGGCATAGGTAAAACCCCGGTCTGATATTACTGCCATTAAAATGTCACAAAACCAGGTGACCAGGGACACAAGTAGAGGAAAGTCTGGCCAAAACAAATGTTATAGTGTTCTTGTGCTCTTAGAAGTCACCTTTGATGTTCTAGCATACAATACACATTTTCCCTGTCTCCAATACAACAGCTGGAAGAAGTGTTGCTATAAGAGAAAGCAATACATTTTAGGAGGGTGGAAATGGAAAGAAATGCAAACTTAAGGACCATATTTGTATTTCTTCTTTGCTCTTCTGAACGATGGTACTGAGGATAGTTCTGTGCTTACTTGATTACCCACCTTTGGTACAGCCAGCAGGCAAAACCCTTTTGTGAAGTGCAAATATTTAGGTTGTATTTGTCTGTGTCGTGCTTGTTCACAAACCCTCCTCTTTGCAGGTTTTTTACTTCTTCTTTCCGAGTGACACTTCTGTCACATTTTTGGACTAGTATAATAGTGGTTGACGTTTTTATATCCTAAAGGCCTGCAGAGTACCTGTAGGAAAAGTTGCAAATCTGGAAATGTATATTTAGGTGGGAGTAAGTCATTCTACGTCACCACTGATGTGTTTTGAATACCTGTTAGAAAGACACTCTTTTTCCCTTTGGATGTAGCTTCCCCTCGGCAGCTGCTCTAGCATCACAGAAAATACCATTGCTAAGAGGAATCCTCTCTTCTCCTTTCCACTGAACTGATGTGACATGATATTCAGTCAAAATAAATGCCAATGGCAAAATAAATGTTTCAGGAAAAACTGAAACACCTTCATGAATCCGGAAAGCGATGGCTCCGCGGTGGTTGGGTGGAAGACTGGCAGAGCATCTGTCATTGTTTCAAACAGGCTTTTCAGTGGGAGAGCCAAGCAGTGAGAGGGGAATGTGTGTAAGTGCCTCCAGTGAAGCTGGGCATGGCCCACGGTGATGTCTGATGGGAGGAAGGTATGAGGGAGAGGAGTTGCTTCTTCCCTGGGAATTATGCCTTTTTACTTCTTTTTGTGACTTTCCAGACTTCTGCTGGCTGGAAGAGGTCAGGAGACCTCTTCCTCTCTCCGAGTTAATTTTGGACGCTAAGCTAGAGGGCTACAGGGTCTGGCATGTGTTTGTGCAGCGGAAACCAGGTCCCTCAGTCAGACTCTGTGTGTGTTGATTAATAATGGTTTGAGGGAACATGGAAATACTAACAGACAGATGCACAGATCTCTAAATTTTACCCTGTGGTAGCAATGAGGGAGTCCTGCATAATAATTGGCCAGAAGGAATGGCAGAGTCTCTGTAGCCCCAAACTGGCTGCTAATTGCTACTCTTTCCCCTCAATTCTGTGCTACTTTGGGTAACATCACTTCTGCCAAGCTTCAGTTAACTCATCTGTAAAATAAGGATAATCAGATTTGCCCACCTTATGGAGATTAATTTATTAAGTTTATATTGCAAAGTGGTGTGAAAGCATAAAATGTTATGGAAATGTTGAGTGGTAGCCATGTTATATTAATTTTGTTTATTGAGTCCCATCACACATAATGTCAGTGCGTTTCTGCAAATTATGGCAGCACAAGCTAATCAAAATGTAGGCTGTTCTAATGCTGGTTTTATTTTGCAATACTCTTGCTAGTTTTCCAAATCAATATGAGTTGAGTAAATAAATAAATGGCCTGTCTTTTGTTTACCAGCCCAGGCCATTTCAAAGTGTGCTCTGGAATATTTCTGGGAGCTTTCCTCTTTTCTGCTTTCTGTGTTCTGATCATCTCACGATTTAAACCCCTCTGTCTTATTTTTCCTGTGCTTTTTAAAAAGTGATTCTGCTGCACTTAAATCTCTTTGACCCTTGATTTTGAATTGCTGGGTCTAATGCTGTCACTTTCATTGGTTTTGATTTGAATTTCACTGCATGTTACCATCCTGTCAGGCAAGAGCTCAGTACTAAATGCTTACATGTGTAGAACCTATGGGGGAAAAAATAAGCCCTTCTAGTTCATCTACCAGGGGATAGACTGATTGAGTGTACAGGACTGAAAGTTTTGCTCTGCCTTTCCCTGTTGTGAACAAATGTGTTTTCTCAAAACCACAGCTAGGAAAGGAGGCAATACCTGGCAAAGAAGCTTCCATTAAAAGCACTTGCTGGAAATGTCTGCACAGTGTTCCTGAAAAATACGCTTCAGTACTCTACACTTTTCAAATTGCATTCTTTAAAATGTACAAAGAACTTTGTCAGGGGACCTATGTGTCTTGTTCTGGAAGCTGTTGTAAGATAAAGAAGTCCATCTCAGCCTGAGCCACTCCAAAGGCAAAGCAAACCCCTAGGTGATCCTTGAATCCTAGAGGCAGGTTGTTCAAGAGAGAAAGTCATTAGCAGTGACACAGAGGGCATGAAGTCTACTACACAGAGATCTCGTCTTGTTCTTCACTGTAGTGGCAGAATGAAATTACAGGTGTTCCTGTAATCAGACCATTTTCAAGCAGAACTGTCTTGACATGCACAAAAAAGTAGAGGTTGGAGAAGTAAGTACAGTGCTTAGATATAAATGATGCATTCTCCCTGAAAACAGTAGCTGGACAGACACACCATGTAAGTGTAGGTGTTTTCATTATATTCCTACAGAAAAGCTGTCTTTGAAGGCGTGGGCTTGACTTCTGTGTACATCTGCCATTGCCTACATACCAAGCAGCGTGCCAGGGACCAGGCAGTACATGATGCACTTGGCATCATCAGTTTTTCAGCCCCAAAATGTTTGGTGCAGTAACTGCAAGTGCTTGGCTGAGCAGGAAGTCATTCCCAAATCAGAGAAGTTGATCTGGCTCCTGAGCTGCTTAGCATTATTAAGGGCCAGACTTTGATGTTACTAAGCTCAGTTTAAACCTAGAAGAACTTTTCTGAAGTAAACCATGGATTTCTTTAGGGGGTGTTGCTCCAGGTCTGGCACTTTCCCCTCAAGGCAGAGTGGATTCTTGCAGTAGTGGTGTCTCAGACTTCCTGTAGTAGAAAGTTCCCAGTGGCCCATAAAAACATTCTTCTAATCCAGGGAGGTCCCACAACATAGCACTTAGTGTATTTTCCATATAAAGAATCAATTTCATATTAATTTTAATAGACTTCAATGGTTTTCTCTTGGGACTTGTGTAGTTAAATTCTTAATAACTCATTTGTTGAGCTATTCATTCTCAGGGATTTGAATGTTCTCCCTGTGTTCCTGTGGGAAAACACTACACTCAGTCTCTGTGTATCAACCCCACGTGGACTAAGACTTGATATGGCACCATCCTCTGTCACACATTGATTCTGTACAGCTTTTACTGAGCATTTATGGGGAAGGATTTGATCAGTCTTAGGATGGCAGCTCAGTTGAAGGGTGATCCCTCCCTCCATCCAGAACTCCACGGAGGGAGATTTTAGTTCTCTTGCCCAGGCCATGTAGATAAACAGTGTTGTATAACTTCCACAGATGGTGTTCGAGAGTAGGTCTTCATTGGAAGATAAATTGTGCAAATAAATGGACAGAGATCACATGGACAAAAAGGGGTAGAGAAGACAGAAGATGGGGAAGTTCTAGCTTTAGGTGATAATATACAGAAGGTAAACAGACTGGACTTGATGCAGTCACAGAACCACAAAATCACAGAATGGTTAAGGTTGGATGGGACCCAGTTTTGCATCGGCAGTGAACTTGCTGAAGAGGCACTCCATTCCTTTGTCCAAGTCATTGATTAGTAAGTTAAGCAATACTGGGCCCAGTATTGATCCTTGGAGGGACACCACTAGTTACAGGCCTCCAGCTAGCTCTGTGCCACTGAACACAACCCTCAGAGCTGCCATTCTCAAGCCGCCTCACCATCCACCCATCCAGCCCACACTTCCTGGGTTTGCCTATGAGGACACTGTGGGAGTCAGCATCAAAAGCCTTGCTGAAATACAGGTAGACAGCATCCTCTGCTCTCTCCTCACTTACCCAGCCACCTGTCCCATCATAGAAGGCATTTAGGTTGGTTAAGCATGATTTCCCTTTTGCAAATCCATGCTGACTACTCTTGCTCACCTTCTTGTCTTTCACATATTTAGAGATGTCCTCCAAAATGAGTGGTACCATCAGCAGTCCTATCAGTGAGAGAAAAATATCAGGCTGGATAATTGCAGACCCATGGAGTACTAAGGGCCTGTCTACCAGGGGCTCAGCATAATTAATGATCTTTGTTTCTTTTGCATTTGCAACATATGGTATCAGAAGCCTTGGAAATGCCAGATTTCCCAGCCTGGAAGCTGCAGTTAGTGTTTCCAATGCACACAGCTTTGGTCTTGCTCATTTTTTTTTTCCTCATGCGTTAATTAAAATGCTTCTGTCAATGAGCAAATGAGCAAAAGTTGAGCCAAAGAGGTGCACTTGAAGTAACTGAGGGTAAGATTTTATTTGGCAAGCCAGTGTTACCACCTGTACAAGTGTTTGCCATGGCAGCCTCCTGATGCAGAAATCAGCTGTGCAGCTGTAGGCAGCCAGTTCAGATAAAAACTGAGGTGTAAAGTCTACAATATGAGAAACAGGAACCTAAAAATGAAGAGGTCATGGATGTATTCACAAGGACAAAGCCAGACTAGATGCATCTCTGAGAAAAGGAATAGACAGCAGATGTTAAAATTAATAAACAAAATTAACTGCCTACAAAGCAGGAGTGGTTTGGTTTTCTACAACATACAGGGGTACTGCTTTATCTTACTACAGGAGCTGCTGTGTCAGAATATCAGCCTCTCTGTTTTCAACATCATCTTTCAAGATGTCCATAGATGCTGGCTGAATTGTGATCCTTCAGGTCAAAAAGAGGAAAAGCCATTGTTTTTGACTGTTTCTCTCCTGAATGCCTACAGCTTTCCACTGAATGCTTTCTTTCATGTGCTTGTATGAGAAGCTACCTCCAAGCATCAACTCTTTACACATACCTCTCAAATTAAATTGAAGCATTTTGGTATGGCAGCTAGTGCAAATTAAACTCACAGACTGAACTGGCAACAATTAAGAGGAAAACTCATTGGCTGTGAGGGAAATGCAAAGAAAATAAAGTAATGCATTTTTAAGACAGAATGTTAAGTGTCATCAGTTAGGGAAAAGTGATATGATTTCATAAAATCGTTGTGGCATTGTAAATGTGTCTTCTAGGCAAAGCATTAACATTACCAGTATTTATTACACTGAATAAAATATGGTGTTTTCAGATCATGGAGAGTCAGGTAAAGCTTATTCCCATTTGCCTGGTTCCACATCTTCTGGGTTTTGTGCAAAGAGAAAGACACCCAAAAAAGCTTAGAGCAAATTCAACTGAAACTTCAGCACCAGGGTTTTATTTATTTATCTATTTATTTATGATCCCTAAATATTTTTTGTTGATTTAACTGTAATTTATTTATAAGTCAAGGTTTTATTTATGTTTTGGTTTTTATGATTCCCATATGATTATAACACCACATTTTCTCATAAAGTTATTCAAATTTATGAAAAAGTTTCAAAATATTTTTTTTCACTGCAGAGTACACGGAGCTGTTGCATTAGTAATAGCATCTAAGCAAAGGGATTTTTCTGTTTGATGTATTGGTTCTGAACAACTTCAGTGTGGGTAGTTGAATTGTGTATGTTGTTTGCTTGGAAGCAAGTGATGTTGTGGAGGAATAATTATGTTTGAGATAGTGAGTAAAAGTTTCCAAAGTGACTTCACCATCAGCTTAGGTCAGCAATGGTATTGCTGGTTCTGAAGTCAGCTGGATGTAGGCATTTGTATATTCTTGTGCATCTGGACCTCAGGCCCTTTGGAAGCAGACTGATGTCCCTATGCTCTCAAAGGGCCTTCTGAAAATGTACACCTTTTCAGTTAGTCCAGAGTCAAGCCCCCCTATGTATATTTCCTATCAAACTTGTCATGTCCCATGTTGTGTATAATGAAACTTGGCTGCCTTGCAGAACGAGGATCAGAGATTGCAGCTCTCTGGGTTCAGTGATTGTGTGGATACTCAAGCTAAAATGTCTGACTGTGGAAGAAAGACTGATTTGTTGAAAACTGTTGTTCCTGTTGGCAAAAGAATTTGAGACTATTGCACAAAGGAAATACAAAATGTGAATGAACCTCTCATTGTGGTAAGTGGCATGGAGTAGGTCAGTGTGTGTGCAGCAGACTCTAACAGCTGCTAACTTTTGCTTGAATTACGAAGAAAGCCTGGTCACAATGTAGTGTATTTTTATAGGAGACACCTTTTCTGAAAGAAACCAAAGTTTAGTGCTTAGACAAGATGGGAAAAATCACAGTTCCACCTAGTTTTATTTCAATAACATTAGAGAGCAATGGAAGGGAAAGAAATTTACTTCTGTGCTGTGAGAGTGGCTTTGACTGATGACTAAATGCCAGCCTGGGGAATTACAGTAGCTGTGTGTGAGGAATGCTGTAGTTTTTCTGGATTTTGAAGGAACTGCAGAGCTTGACCTGTAAGTGCCAGCTTGGACTATTTTTAGAGTTTATCTGAAAAGGACACTTAAGAAGAGGCAGCATGTGCTGTCTTCAAAAGCACTGTCTGTCTTGCTCCTACAGAATTGGCTGAAACAAGCTGGCTACCACAAATAACAATAAAAATTTCCTGGATGAAATTACTGCAGGGCCAATGGAAACCAGGGTTTCTGCATCAGCGAGCATCAGCCCCATGACTCTCTCTTGAATGTTACGGACTCTGAGGATGCTGGGCAAGGGTCTGTAGAGCTGGCTTGGTCCTCTAAGGCAGCCCAGCTGCAGCTGCAGCCTTGCTACTGAGGGCACGGGGCTGCAGAAGCATCACTGTTTGTTTCCAGTTTCACCTCTGGTATCAGCCTGTCACAAGGGGTTGGAGGTCTCTTGGATGCCTTTATTTTCAAACCTGCTTCAACCTCGTGTCTTCTTTTCCTCTGCTTAGTCTCTGGGGAGAGAGCTGTGGGAGCTGGTACAATGATGAGTCTGAACATGATTCTGACATGAACATTTCCTGACCTTATGGGATGAAATGTGGGCCCCAGAGAAGTCAGCAGCATTTCACTCTTGACTTCACCAAGACTGACATTTCACCTGTGATGTCTGCTGTCAGCAGAGAGAGCGTGGGCCTTTGAAGAGGGAGCATCTGAATATGTACATGCAGTGTTAGTTAGTAAGACTGATGAAAATACAAAATGCCACTGAAATTTTGTAAGGCATCAAAGCAGGGAGACATTAAGGATGCCTTGGATATTTCAGAATACATTACTGATTTGCTCATGGGAGATCTGTTTCAATTGGCTTCTGAGTCCCTAGAACACCTCAGCCAGGTTTGTTACCCTGTCACTGGCCACTGAAGACTGCATGTGTAGGTTCATCTACCTGTGAAGTAGTGTGAATTGCCCTGTGCCAGGCACTGTCCTGTTGCAGCTGGATTAATTCTGCTCCAAACCTAGGTCTGATACTGCTGTCTTTGACACCTCTGCAGTGTTCTGCTCTCTGTAGTGTGGAAGTGCCATCTATCAAAAGATACCTGCAAACAGCAGCTCTGGGAGGGGTAATAAAGCTTGGAGACATATTGGAGAAGGAAGGAGGTTGGAGCAATACAAACCTGTAAATTGCAGCAAGATACCAAGATTTTTGAAGGAATCTTAGACTGAATAAAGTGACTGTGCTGATAACGAAAATATATAATCCCTTGTGAAATTCAGCACCTCTGCAACCTACAAGCCCTTAAACCTTATTTTAGAACGAGCTAAACTCATTGCAGGAAAGAAGAGCAATGACAGCAATAAAATCTATTGGGGAACATGGCTTTAGAGGGATAAATGCCTAGCAGAAAAGGAATATTTTGTACATGTCAATGAATTTTAAATATACTTTAGGAACAAATTGTTGTTGATGGCCTAGGAGTTAGGATTGCTGTAATTTATGACTTTGACATGAAGAAGGATGCTACATAACACAGTAAGTGCTTGTATGTGTAGGTAGTTCTGCTGGTGTAGGAGTTGTCTTTTCAACTCACTGTCAGTCCTTAAGGAGAACTATTTCTCTGCTGAAATCACACGTCCTGCACTTTGATTTAATTTCCAATCTGTTTGGTTGTTCCTTCATGGTTACATGTGCCTGTAGCTATTATGGTTCTGTTTTATAAATTGTGGCCGTGTCCCTCTTATGAGAAGCTGTGTTCACAGCTGGTCCTTTCTTCTTGGTGAACGTCAGGAAAAAATATCCAGGCAGCAGCAGTTGCCAGAGATGTGAAAATGCATGAGACATGAGGATGAGTGAAATGTTTTAGAACTGCTTGGGTAGGGGAGGAAACAGATAACAGGTGACATGATAGCAGAAAGTAAAAATAATTAATAGTGCAGAGAAGGCTGGTTTGCACATATAATGCATCCAATGCATTATAGAAGGCACCAATTAGCAGGCACCACATTTAAAGCAGTTAAAAGAAAATCTTTTATAACAGAAGTGCATAAATAATCACTGAGAAAAGAATCTGTTGAAGTAAAGAGTTCCAGTGGGTTTGTAAGCATTTTAGACTAATGTATGAATGAAATCTTTCTGCTTTGGTACATAAACCCAGTCAATAATGAATAGGAAAAACCTTCCACCATTGGCTTGCTGTCAGGGAAATATTCTTTACTGGGCTTAGAACAACTTTCTCAGTGAAACAATATTTGATGCTTGAAAGGACCAGAGGGCTCTTGAACCATTTTGCAGCACTAATCCCTCTGTTGCTGTAAATTGTTTAAAGCTCAGTCCTCGTATTTCCCTTCCTGCTATTTGAGGGTTATTTTCTGTGTCCTAGCAAAACACTGATTTTTAAACTCACCTGTAGACGACTACTTCTAGATTAAAGAATTACACAGTTCTTTTTTGAAATTCAACTCAGAGAGCTAGATTAATTTTTGAGTAACTTTTCAGTAATTAATACCATTACTAGAGTCACTAGTTAGGTTGAGGATGCTTAGGAAGAAGCTATTTTTGTAAAAAATTAAAATCTGTTGGTTGAAAGGCAGTTGCTGAAATAGAGAGTCTTGACATTTTGTTGCATAGTTAAGGTGATATGGAACCAAAGATTATTGCAATGTGAAAATACTGGGCAATGCAAGGATACAGACTGAAGGAAACACGGTCGCAGCTTCCACGTTATTCTGAATTTAGAGCCAGAGCCTAAAGGCACCTCACTGCAGCAGGAGAGAATGGAATCCCTGAGAAAGGGCAAATAGGGCTTTCAAATATAGAAACATCTGCTGTATGGAAATGAATAGAGTGTGGTGCTTCTTTCCAGCTCAAAAATACCTTTTCATAGAAAAGTAGGCTCAGTCAAATACTTTGATTTTTAACAGTACAAGGAAGATATTAACAAAGCAAGTCCCACAACAGGCTGCTGAGATGGTCAAGGGTCTCAAGCAAACCACTCATCAGCTGGGGTGGTTCAGGTAGAGGAAGAGAGCTGATATAAAGCAGAACAACCTTGAGAGGGTTTGAAATGGGGAGTTCTCAGCATCACTGCTGCAGCTGTCTCTTGTCCAGTGTTACCTCCTCCCCTCTGGCATTGCTGTGGGCTTAGAGAGGCCAGCAGAGACAGCTGCACTGAGAAATGCTGTTTGCTCCTGCCATCACTGGGCTCTGTGAAGGCCATTAATACAGCAGAGATTGCCTGTGCCTTTTAACCCCTGGCATGTTCTGTCCTAGAGCTCTAAAAAATATCTTGACTGTGGGGTGCTTCCCACTGAAAGGATTCTCCCACAATTAAGTCCATTTATGAAAGCATGTGTCCAGGTATTATGTCTAAAGAAGAAAATCTGGATCGGTATTTTTAGACTTTAGCACAGAAAATCCTGTGCTGTCCCTTCCATTAGAAAACAGTATGCCTTCAGGGACATGATAGGATGAGCTTTCTTTTTATCCCTGAACAGACTGCCAGTGAAGTTGGAGCATGTGATCCCCAGTGCAATAGGGAAAGAGAAGTTTTGAAACATCTCCTACAACTTTTTATCCTCACTTCAGGAGCACAGAGGCATTAAGAGATTGCAGAAATTTTTCCTCATCTGATTGCAAAGATAAAGTTTCTAGGTGATTTCTTTGTCTCTTTTTGTTCTTCTTTAAAGATTAAAAGTGAGTCTCCTGTTGGGGAGTTCCCTTGGCCTAATAGGGAAAGGGATTGGCCATTTTTTCTGGTTTTGGTGCCAAAGAAGGACTTATGAAAACAGCCCTGGCATTTTGAAGGCTCTTTCTTGCATTTCTTTCTTTTCTCTCATTTATTTATTTGTTTGTTTTTCTTCTTTTTTTTTTTTTTCATTTCTATGTCTTTCCTTTTTCATTTTTCTTTTTTTACAGAGTCATGGAAATGTTGAAAAGACTCTTACCCCAGAGAGTTGATGTTACCAATGCAGTTTAGCTTTGACTAGCATGTAAATGTGACTACAGTGTTTTCATAAATGCTGACCTTGTTAAAAGGACATTCTTAATACCAATAACTACAGCAGCTGAGTATTTAAAATACAACCTACAGCCTGATCTATTTTCCTTCCTTAACCCTTTGCTCCTTGTTGGGTTCATAGAATAGCAAAATGGCTAATCAGTGGTAGTCATCTGTAATTGAGTTCAACAAATCCACTTGAATTGGTATTAGTGCATCTTTGCAAACAAAATTCTCCCCTGGGTGAGTGGCATTTTTGTTTCACAAAGAAAATATTAACAATTAATTAGCAGTTTTTCAAGTCCAGCTCTGGGTCTGATCCTGTCAGCTGATACGTGCATCAGCTCTTAGTGAGCCTAGAGGGAGGGAGAGGAAGGTGATGGCAAGTTGCAGATCAGATTCCTATGCAGAATGTGCACAATGAAAGTAAATTCCACATTCACACAAAGTAAATTCTTCCTGAATATGAATAGGAATGCAATTATATTTCTTCACCTAAGTATTTAACAAACACAATATTCAACAGCATGGAATACTTCAGATAAACTTTATCTAAGTGCTAATAAAGGAATGCCTCCATTGTGCAGGAGGTAAGTCCAACATATGACATAGTAAGTGTCCTGAAAAATATTTATTGCTTTACTGGGTAGGTTTTTAGTTTTATTTGTTACTCAACAAAATACATTTCAAAACCAGTAATGAATCATTTAACAGCTTCATTTGTAACATCCTTAATAGACTATTTTTTCTGCTTTCCCATTGAATTAGTATGTTGGGTGATTTAGTGATTTCTGTTTGGACCTAGCCAATGTCTGTTAGGATTTACATCAAGACAGTCATAAAATTAAAACAATAAATAAGTGGTCTGACAGATTCTTTCAATATTAGCTTAATTCTTGCTCTGGCTTATCAAGGGTGATATTTATTATAAGCCTAAAGGGCATGGAATTAAAACCCATATGAATTAGCAGAAGAATGCAAACCAGCAGTGGAAGTCGATTTCATAGCCCATGTGCTTCCTTGCATGGCTAAATAGGAAGGTTATGTCATTAGAGCCAATAAAACAGCTTTGGGATAGATGGCAGGCAGTGAGAATAGTGTGTTGAACATCCATGTGAAATATATTCTTACATCTAGAGGCTGAAGTGCAGGAAGCAGCCTCCACAAGTTTGTCTAGACTTTTTATTCTGATGCATACACACTAAGCTCATCCAAACAGCAGGTGATATTCCCACATTAACTGTTCCATTTCCCCTCTGTCTCCACAATAAACTGTGGAAAAGTCTTCCTGGTGGTTTTATAAAAGAAAAAATTGCAGTCTCAACAAAGAGAGCATTTTAAATCAGCAGCCTCTTAGAGAGCTACTTGCAGGAGGGAAGCAAACACTTGTGAAAGGGCTCTTACTGCCAGCACTGTAATGGGGGTGGCTACTGCCTGAGTGAATTTCATGTGAAGAAAAGTTGGTTTCTCTCACATTTTGAGATTAGGGTCCTCTAGAAACTATGTGGGTGCAGGACTCTGGGCTTGACCTTCCTCAAAGGCCAGACTTTAAACCCTGGATTGGGATTTTGAGTTTCACAGGTGGAAGGAAGATGATTTATCCCTCTCTCTAGAGCTGACTAAGTTGCTATGCTTTTCTCTCTGTCTTTTCTCAACAGGTCTATTTGCTTTGATTTTGTGCTTTCACACCTCGTTCTGTTAGAGCTGAGAGTAGAGAAAAAATTCACATTGCAGGAATTTCAATTCAATTTTTTTTTTTTGTCTGGCTTTTTCCTTTGTAAAGGGGTGTGCAGGCCCTGAAATGCCTCTCTCTCTGCCTTTCTTGCTGCCACAGTCTAAACTGTGTCCTGTGTGACATTAAGAGGTGCATTCAATGCTTCTCTTATTCTAGCAGAGGTAGCACCCTTTGCAGAACAGTTCTTTTTACAACCAACTCTGGAAAACCAATACAGAAAATCTCCAGGGCAGTTCATCAAAACAATGTATGAAATCTTCAGACTCTTTTCCCAAAAATAGGCCCTTCCTCTATGTGCACACAGACCTGTTCCTGTAAGGAAACTTCCAGAAACATATCCAACAAGCATTTCCTTCTGTGCTCCATGTAATGAAAATCTTCTGCTTCATTGATTTGGGATCAACAGTTCCTGCTTTAAACATGAGCTTGGACTTGTATTACACTACAAGAATATTTTCATTCTGGATTTTAGGAAACACCTTATGCAGGCAGGAATTCTTAACAAGTCTTGCAACACCCACGTTTGACAAGTGTGCCTGGAGTCATTCAGATGTTCACAAGTGAAGTTTGCTTCTTCTGCACCTGGATATAGGATCTTTGCTTCACAAGGTTCCCACTAAAGGAAAGTATTGAAGTTAAAGGTTTATTAGCTTTCTTTAAGCTGTTGGTCCTGTAGTAGTTTTGTGCCTTTTGAAGGAGTACACGTGTAATTTCCCCTCACAAAGGATGCTGCCTGCAGCACTGTCCCTGCAAAGGAGCAGGAGGAAAGCTGTATGGCCACCCACTCTCTCAGTGTACCAGAAAGAAAGAGACACTCATGGAAGGACCAAAGCCTGGTGGTCTTCCAGCTTTTGAAATGTCAGTCATTCCTTCACTGACAGCAAAGGAAGGCTTGCAGTGTCACAGAATCACAGAATATTCTGAGCTGAAAGGGACCCACGAGAATCATCATGGCCAACCCTTAGGAGAAAGGCCCATACGGGGGGATAAACACACAACCCTGGCATTAATATCACCATGCTCCAACCAGCTGAGCTATTCTCAATATCACCTGATTTTCCTCTGTTGGATAGAGGGGAGCCCAGTCCAGTACTCCAAGCATATCCCTCTTGGATTTGCTCCCAGTTTAATACTTAAGTACATATTCATTATGATTACCAGCTTCGGGGAGTGCTTCAAGCGATCCTTAATGCCATCACACATCTCCCTTATCAGTTTACCTACTTACACCTGCAAAGTCTGTGGTGTTAGGCCTTTTCCTTTCAAGTGCAGTCAGTGAGTGTGCCCTCCTGCTTACCCCTTGCCTGGTTTTCCTGTGACCTTACAGGGGTTTGTGTCGCGGGACAGACGGGTGAGACACTGAGGTCTGCTGCTTCCTCCAGAATTCTGCATGTTCAGCATTAGGGTTGGGTTCTGTTCATCATGGTGGTACTGGGCACCTCTTTGACTTCAACAGAATCATTATGGTAGTGAGGTGATACTTGTTTTGTGTTGAAGGTCAGAATTTGGCACCTCATAACTTGCCCTCTAGGGAATGAACATGCATATGTGTGTATACGAAGGGCTTTTTTTGCTTCCCACCTACCTTTCCTTTGCACACTCCCTTCCTCAGGGAATTTCATAAATAAATTACTGATGATCTAGGCATAGAGGAGCAGACTGAGGAGTAGGATTTAAAAATAGTTTGATGCCTGTAAAATGGATCATTTTCACAGTTAAACTATTTTTGCTCTTGTCTCAGAGGAATGTTGAAAGTGGAAGGAAAATGTTTTTGCAACAAAAATTATCGGCAATTTTCAACAAACACTAAAGTATTGGAAGTACTTGGATTTTTTTCTTTCTGAATTCTACCAGTGTGAAAGTTAAACTAAGATACATAGTTGTTTTCCCCCAGTTCAATTTCAATATTTGTATTTGTTCTTTGGTATCTGTTATTTATTTGAAAATCACAATTCTCTCTTTAAATGTAAATGCAAATGGAAGATCTAAATAAAGGGCTTGCCTTGCTTTTAGAAAGCCTGTGCATGAGCTAGTTTGAGAACAGGGAGCAGTCTAACACAGCAGTACAGAACCTGGCAAAGGCTGCAAACTTTCCCAGGAAGCAGCAGGGCAGATTCCCTGTGTGTGGGCATCCCCACGCTTGCCTGTGATCAGTTGTTTAATCATGGCACTATTTTGTGATTGCTTGATGGCTGTTGCATTTCTGAAAGAAAACACAAATGAATCAGATTCTCTTATGCCTCTAGCCAGACAAGCATCCCAAATCCCACAAACTTCTACTTGCTCTCCCATGAGTCTCTGTAACTATGAGGAACAGAAGAAGAAATTCTTACAAAATAAATGTAGTGCAAGGTGAATTCAGCTCAGTGTTCTCTTGGTTCTCATACAGGTTACAGGCCAGCAGCATCATTTACATTGCAGTAACTCACACTGAAGTTATAGGCATGTGAAGTGTTCAGTCAAACTTGAGAAAGATCAGGTTAAGATGTTCAAGCACTGGTCCCAGGTGGTACCCACGGCAGACACCACATCTTGTGTTGGCAATTTCTTTGGAGAGCCCAAGGCAGGTGGGAGCTGAGCTGGCAGATTCTCTGGGCTTGGCCCTCTTCGTGATCTTAGACAGTGGCAAAAATTTGTGTTTTGATTCACCATCCCCAGTCTTCCCTTCTTCATTCATGCCAGCCTCTATGTTATGGCTTCCACATCAGGGGACTGGTCTAACTGAGAACCTATCCCCCAGAAAAACAGTATGGTGGGAGGGTTGTGCTTCAGCTGAGTTGGTATCATTTGCCTGAACAACCATCCCTGTACCCACAAAGCAGGCATGGTGCTGCCACAGGAGTGAGCAGGTCAGGGGCTGCTGCTCTTGCTCACCTTGCTGCCTGTTATTTCCAGATTAAGAGGCTGTGGTATTTGCTGTGGGAAGAGAATAATCCATGGCTTTGAAGGATGTCTAGCAGGAAAGTCACACAGATACCCTTTATCTTCTCTTGGAGATTGTCCTTTTCATGCAAAAACAGTTGGCTGCTTTGCAGTTTTGCAGGTAGCCTTTGCAGGCATTGTTATATCAAAGATTGCAGTTTAGATTAATCATATCTGTGTTTAGACCTAATGCTCTTAACACCATGAGGGGAGACAGACTTTTTTTGCCTTTTAAGCTTGAGGGTGACAGGTCAACTGCTAGTCATTGCTCTCAAGCCTGATAAACTACCCATCCAGTCTGCCCTGATGTTTCACAGTAGACTGATTTTTTTCTGTATTGAGATACCTGATGAATAGGAAATTTAAACACACAATATATTACTTCAGTAAATCTATTGGAAAGCATTTATGCACAAAGTTTTAGCCTCTTTATTTCCTGAGGTTCATAGTAGGAGTTTTGTCTCAGCCTGTGTTGCTGCACTGCCAGGTTACCTTTCAGAAGCCACGTTGTCTCACGTAAGAGTTGAGCAATCCTGCAGCAGGACTGCAGGTATTGACAGAGATGGTCCTGCACATGGAATCCAGGTATGTCAAATACTTGTATTTCATTCTTCAGGGATTTCAGAGCCCTTCTTTTGGATGGGAGTTTCTATTGAATTGAGCTTCTTAGGAAGGCTGAGTGAGGTGCCTGCATTCTCTTCACATGCAAAGAGATTAAATGATTCATTGAATGACATTCAGCAAGTCCTTATCATTCACTGTCTTTCTCAGCTCTACTTCCCCTTCTGATATCCTGCCATGGTCAGAGATGTCTGATGTTTATCAGAGATGAATATGTTAGTTTACGCAGGCAAGGCTGCTATAAATAAGATATGAACTTGTAATTGGAATTGATCCCATTTTTGTAGCTGAATGAATTGCTGCCTTTCTGCTCATCTGCATAGCCTGGAAGTTTTCACATTCTTAGATATTTTTTACAGGAGCCATTTAAGCTAATGTATTTTATTGTATTGGGGAATGGGTAGAAACATGAGCATGCTTTCAGCAGTTCAGCTGATAAATGGTAACTCAATAATTTTCTGTAGCTCAAGCATCACAGTATGTGAGTACACTTAAATTTCATTTTGGCTTTGTCTGAAAAGAAAAAAAAAAAAGGCTCATCAAAGGTCCTAATAACATGAAGCTGAAAGAGATGCCAAATACAAACTCTTCAAGAGAGATGGAGTTGTGAATCCTCTCCAAGCTCCTGTGCTTCTTGGTTTGTGTGATGTTTCCAGGGGATTGCAAGTGAGGGTGACTGTGAAGTTGGTAGTTCTCTGCTGAATGTACTTCTTGGTTAGTTTTACAGCTCATTTTCTATGAATTTCCCACAAAACTTCATGTACTGGCTTCGCAGCTCAATGCCAGCAAATGCCAAGCCAAAATAAAAGTAGAAGGGAAAAAGAAAGTGAAAAGCCAGAAAAAGAAGACTGAGAGTAGTTAAGGGGGAAAAGGGGAAAAAATCCAAAAACTGAACTAAAACCCAACCACAAAGCCCATGAGGGCTATAGAGTGTCCATGTGTAATGGTCATGAATGTTGTACTGCTCAAGACAGCACTGCAGTTGGGAGTAACACTGTGGGTCTTTTATTGGTGAGTGTGCACAGACATCTTCAGAAGGAACTCTCAATTATATGTCCTGCTGTCAACATGACCTTTGAGGAAGATCTCTGAAGACGTGTATTTGTTAGCAAATGTTCCTTCTCCATCCAGTTTGACCACCTTCATCCCTTCCCACTTGCTGTAGGGCGGCTGCAGAGACCAGCTCTCCCCTTTCACAGCAGGGGGAGTGAAGAAGGTGCAGTTTCCCTTTGCTCCATGTCCTGCTGCTCTGTGCTGCACCTGCTCCGTGGGGCAGGCCCTGTGCAGGGAGCCTTCCTCTCCGAGAGCCCTGGCACTGCATCCCTGAGCTCCAGGGGAGAACAACCCCGCCCTGCTGCCTGGGAAATGCCAGCTGCATTGACACTGAATATTCAAGCTGAACCCATGGCTTAATACAAGGGTGACAAATCATACAAAGGAGTGCTCTTTGCTGTATCTGCTGCTTTCTCTTGCAGTATTTTTTTAAATGGCTGACTTGTGCCAAAAGATACAAGTTGTCTTTGAAACAATTTTTAAGTGTAAATGTGACATTTCCTCCACTAATCACATTTTCTTCAGATGAATGATAATAGAGTTGTCTGAGTAGCTCAGCCCTGGGTCTTCGCTGGCGTAGTTACTCCAGAATGAATTATATCCATAGTGGTGGTTTTTTAAATTCCTCCCCTTTTTTTTTTTCCTTTCTGTTAACTTCTAAGCTCCTTTAGCATCTCGGTTTCAGCGTGAAAATATTCTAAAAGGTGGAAGATCAGCGATTTATATGTAGTACCCAGCATCTTTTTGTCCAGTCCTGATTTTACTTGGAGTTGATATCCTAAGAAATACTTCAGTGCAGAGAATGTACTGTGTTTTTTTTCTCAGAGCATAAAAAAATCCATGCTAATTTCATTCCTGCTAATTCTCAGTCTCAGGACAGCTTTAATTAAAATATAAATGACACAATATTGTTCGTGTGGATGGTGTGTAATCGCGGCTATTTTTTTTTATTAATAATTTTTTATTCTTGAAAATTCATGCGCAAGTGTGCTTATTTCCATCTTCTCTAACCAAAAGCAAACCACTCAATGCCTTTAGCCAGATGGATTTCAGAGCAGCCCAGTCTTATGTGGTAATGACTCAACAACTTACTGAACCCAGTTAGCAGCTTTATAGATCATGACTCAGAGTATCTCAAAGTTAAATTTTGTAACAGTCCCACTTAGATTATATCACATCCTCCATGTTCATTAAAGGCAGTCATGCCTTCTCTCAGCAAAGGAGTGATTCCTCATTAATATTTCTAAGTCTTGATCCCCACTCCCTACTTTTTTCCAACCTTGCTTTTCAGTGTCCAAGAGCCACAAGTCAGCTTGGGCTGATGTCCCACAATACAGGGGAATAGTTAAAGGCAACGATTTTGAACAGCTTCTTAGGCATTTTTGCTGTATTTGATGAAATAGTGAGAGAATGAGCTTCTGAAAATGTGTATTGTGTTTGTCAGAAAGGACAATTTCACTTGCACAGAATGAAACCTGTGCTAGAGCAGAGGCCCTGTGAAGGACCCTACACACCTAAGAGCGGCTCAGACCAGTGAGCTCAGGTTTATCTGATGGCAAAAGACTTTGCAGTGTTGTGAAGTTCAGCTGTCATAGCAGTTTTTGCTTACTTCTTCTCATGCTGTCCTGAACACATTCATTCATTTCCTAACTAAACTGGTGTATCATCATTTTTAAGAAGAGGATCCAACTGGCTGCTTCTGCTCACCAGTTTTAAAAACACTGCTACCCAGGGACCTGTCCCTCTTGTTTTGTAAAATGTCAGCTGAATCCTCAGTTGGCAGAAAGAGGTGTCATCCCATTGCCTTCAGTGGGAATAGGTCAGTGACTTGGACTCAGCAACTTTTGGGCACAGCCAGACAGGGTTTTTTTTCCCTCTCCCTTATATCTGAATCTCATTTTGATGTCTAGCACAGTTTTACATGAACTTGGAGGGCGAAAAAGGATGAGGTGCATTAGTGTTTATGTGGATTCAGTGAATTACCAAATTATGATTTTAGCCCCTGTTTCCACATGTGTTTTTCCTGGCAGCCCAAGTCTTGCTCTGTGCTATTCTCACCCCTGCACTGTGCTGGCAGAGTGGCTGGGGTGACCATTCAGTCACCCAGACTGGAAATTTGGTCGTTTTTCAACCCCATCAGCTTGCTGGTGTGGTTCATCACATGTGCAGCCACTCAGGCTGATGTGCTGGTTTAGGTGCAGTAGGGCAAATCTGAGAAGTGGAGAGAAGCACCTGGAGATGGGATTGGAGAAGGGTTTGTGCAAACAGCACTGCTGCTCAGTTTTATTGCCTCACCTAGGTGCTACTGAAATGCTTACCTAGTGTTTGTGGAAAAAAAAATAGATACAGACTCAACTTTTACAAAACAAAACCAACAACAACAAATCTGAAAGATTGATCCAACACAGTATGGATCTAATCATGGGCTTTGTAGGTGGATGCTGAGTCTCATCCAGATTCATTCCATGCTTCCCTGTGGAGTTTCTGTGATGTGTTGTGAGATATACAGAAACAGAACTGAGATCTGTTGAGATACAGGAGACTAAGCTTGTCTCTGCCAGTGCAGATGTGCCAGTAATATAAGAAAGTTTTCATCCAGCTTAGAAGTGCTTTGAAATGTTTTGACTCTCCTGTAATTGTCCAAGCCCATGCAACCTGTGCTTGGACTGGTGCTTCTATGATGGGTTTATTGTAGTCAGGGATGAGATCCTTTTAACCTTTCCCCAAGTGGATGCTAATTTAAAATCACAATAGCATCAAGTATCATGATATACTGTGGATGTAAAGTGTGTGGGTTTCAAGAAGAAGTTCTGCAAATGTCTCTTTCTCTACTTCATGCTGCTCAATCTGATCTTACTGGGTTGTCCAAACTGCCTCTGTGTCTTCACCTTTTGGTACAGTGCAAAATGCCACAGGGTTATTCTAGTCCCCATCTTCTTCTCAATAAGGGCTACAGCGTAACTTCTGACATCTCTTCGTTTTAGGGAAGTATATTCTCTCACTGAATCCACACACACAGCATCTGTGTTGGTCCAGCCATCTCTGCAGAGAGATGGTGTCACTGGCTGGAGAGAGAGTTTGTCCGTGTGAGTGCAGTGGAGAGACACAGTGGATGCAGAAGGGAGCATAAATTGCACTTCACCCCTGTCAGCACTGAGTGTCCAGTCATTTTCATATTCTTTGGTACTGAATATGTTTTGAAACATAATGTTAGAACACCAGCCATCCTGGCTAGGTGTGTCAAATCAGGCAAAGTAGAGAACACACTCTGCTGGTCTTAATGGAATGAACCTGCCAGGGGCACTTGGCAAGGAGACTGTTCAGGTATAGCTCCCTATAATCTCAGAAGGAGCATCTCCTTCCTTGTATGTTACTGTAGTTCAAATGAAGAAGGTCTACAAGCAGACATGATGGTGTTTAAGGTCATGCCACCAAATTGTTGCCTCTAATGGATAATACCAGTCATGTCTTCCGTAACTCTACATCAGTAATGTAAGAATAACTTGAGTGCATTCAAGTTAGCCACCTGAGTTAATGGTTGCTGTGTGAGACCTACACTGAATTACCTAAAAGTAAGGCAGGTTTGTGGGACTGTGCTGCAGGAACCTGTGGCATGTCTTTCTGCTGTGATTCAGACAGTTGTGTCAAGAATGTGATCTCTTTTTGAGGAGAAAGGAAAGTATACATCTTAAATTTGGTTAAGAGAGTCTCCAGTTCAGGGAACAACAGACTGCAGTGCTTTCAAAGTAGTACATGCCCCTATTAAGCCATTCTTTGTCACTGTACAGGATAACTCATAAATAGTTTATTTGATCCTTGGAAACTTCATATTTCATGTAAGAACAGAAGAACACATATGCAATGATACTTTTATAAGATCAGCATTTAATCCTTGAAAATGATTTAGTAAACATCAAGGTTTCTCAAAAACTAGCAGTCTCATTGCTCCAAGCAAACTTGTGAAGGTTAATAGAAAAACCTGGCCTTTGCAGCAATGGCTGTCAGAGAATCACAGAATATTCTGAGCTGCATATACACACGTACACACACATATTCTTATACAAGGAGATGGGGTTATTACAGTGGCTTCTCACTCTGTGCTACAGAAGGCAGCCTTGGTAGGTAGAATGGAAGGTGGCTCCTTCCTCACAGCTGTTGTCTGCATAAAGAACAGGCTCAGTAAGTGAATACAGAACAGCAAGTGAGTGAGAACGGGGAGGCCAGGATAACGTGTAGGAATATGAGGGAAACGTGGCTGATTTTTCAGAGCACTGTGTTGGGGCTCCACAATGTGTTCCTGTTATGAGATTAGCTGATCTGCAGGATGTCCTAGACGTATCATTTCCTCTGTATTTTTTCAGTCTCTCTACCTGAGACAGGGCATAAAGTTCATCAGCTTCTATGTCAGAAGGCTGTAGTCCCCAAAGTGGGGCCAATCAGGCAATCTTGATTTAAGGATTGGTGTCTCAGATGTCTCCTGGTCCCTGGACTTTCCAAAATTGCTTTATGGTGAAGAATTTCAACAGGCTTGCTTGCAGCATTGTTTTGTCAGAAGAAAGACTTTGTTCTTATTTTAAGATTGTCTGTGGTTTAGTGTGAACTTGGAAAGCTGAAAGCAAAGGGTTAATCTCTGGATATAAACTCAGAAATGTTTAAAAGAAAGATTGCAGTTCAGGCTATCAAAGATATGCAGCATCTTCTGTGGCTTAGAGCTTTCCTAAGGCATCTCTCATCCCTGAAGCAAATGGTACAAGCAGTTGAGTGACATTCTCCCTTTGGGATGCTGTCTTATAGAGTGGACTTTTCTGGGTTGTTTGCTTGTTTGTTTGTTTGTTGACTTAGGCAGTGAAAGGTAACTGAGCAGACTTTGCTTTCCTATGTGCTCTGTTTAAACATTGGCCTGTAAGGCTGATAACAGGGTTGCTGGTCCAAAGAGGTTACATCACTGTCAGCAGAGAAACAAACACAAGGATGTGTGTTAAGTTGGAGCTACAGGGAGCTATCTTTGCTAGTCAAGTAACTTTCTGCATTTTAAAGACTGTTACATTACGTTATGCTAAAGAGTTGAAGAGTACTGCCACCTAGTTCATCCTCCTACTCCAAAACAGGATCAGCTCTACTTATAGCATTCCTGACAGACACTTGTATAACCAGTCCTTTAAAACTTCCAGCAAAGGAGACTCCAACCGCCTTTCCAAGTGAATTTTCAAGCTGAACATTTCTGCAATATGAGCTCATTACTTTTGTCTCCAGATGCTTGTCAATGTTGATGAAAGATTATTACCTAACTCTGTGCAGCATTTAAAGCAGGTCTTCATATTTCTGTTCTTTAGACCGAGCCACCTATATTCTCTCAGTCTTGCCATATAACTTGATGTTGTCTAGCAACATCACAGGTTCACCTTCAGCTCATAATTCTGTGTGGTACTTAGATGCTTTGTGCAGTGCTGCTGTATGCCCAGCTTTCAAGTGGTCTAGTTGAATTGTATCCTTCAAACTGTATCAAATTGTATCCTTCAAAAAGCTTTTTCAGTTTGTCAGGATTATTCTAGCCTTGTCTTGAGTTATACTTAGTATTTTACCCAGCTTCATGTAATACTCCAGTTAACAAAACTTGTGCTGTGTCACCTCTTCAGTCAGTGAAACTTCTCCATCGTCCAGGAGCCAGGTTGAAGAGCCCTGCAAGAATGTTCCTTCACATTTGGCTGAAGTGGGGATAACTGCTCCCAGAAATAACAGATTATTGACATCTACTACAGCCACTTGCAAGATCACCCTTTTGTAGTAATCATCAGTACTGATCACCAGTTTTCTCATCCACCTGTATGCAGTTCCCTCTATGGTGAAACATTTGGGAATACAGATTTTTAATACCTAATTTTATGAACTGGATTTACTATTTTTCTTGGGCTTTTCACTTTTCATTATAATGCTTAAAATTTTTTCCTAAAATTTTTCAGCTTTATCTGAAACTCCTTGCAGCTGCCAGTGGAACCATGCTTTGTGACATGTTGATTTTAGACCATTTTTCCTTACCTGGTTTAGCTCACTGTGAAGATGCACACACCTACACATGCACCTACCCTCCATACTGCTTCCTGCAATTTATTGTTTCACTTACTGACTATTGATTTATTAGCCTGTTATCCCTTTAGAGGTGGAATTTAGGTTGTTTTGACTAAATATACTCAATACATCCATGTTTTCTGTTTTTGACTCTTTTTTTTATTTTCCACCGTGTGCTTACAAATCATTTCACACGTTCACAGAATAATCTGAGTTGGAAGGGACCCACAAGGATGATCCAGCCCAGCTCTTAAGTGGATGGCCTGTACAGGGATCAAACCCACAACCCTGGCATTATTAACACCATGCTCCAATCAACTGAGCTAATTAGCTGCACTAGAGTTTTTCTGGGAAATTAAAGTAAAAGCAAATAGTTTATAGTTTCTATGGCTTCCTAGCTCTAGGGGTTTTTTTTCCATTTCCAAAAATAAGCATTTTGACCTTTCTGAAACATTTGGTACCTTACTTGTCCTCCATGATCTCTCAAAGACAACTGGCAACAGCCTTGAGATTTCTTCTGCTCCTTCCTAAAGTGCTTTAGGGCAAAGTTCATGTATTGGTCAATTTGAGAACATTTGGTTTACTCTGATGCTCCCTGTGAATTCCCTGTTCTGGGCTGAAATCTTATTCCTTCTTTGTTGATATTAATTCCTGCTAGTGGGAGAATTGGTTGGACTTTTTTAGTAAAGTCATAGCAAAAATGGTATTTTGATCTTCCTAATGTAATGCTTCAATGGCTTGCTTTCCTTTCTTGAGTGGCAGACCAATAATTTTGTTTTACTCACAGAATGATGCATCTAATTTTGTGCCCTGACCTTTTAATCTTGCTGCCCACGTGGTGTTTTATTGCATGATGCTCATACTATCTCACTGTAGGAGGTGTGCACTATGCATACTTCCCGTCATACACACATTTTTATTTTCATAAAGAGCAACCATAATATTAAGGGGGCAACATGCCAGGCTTGGCAGCTAGAGTTTTCCAAAGTAATGCTCATTTTGACAGCTGTGAAAGTTCTGGCCAGTGCACCTCACTGGCACAGGTTGTCATCTTTTGGCTGGTTTCAATAGTGATGCAACATTTTCCCCATGGTTTCATTCAAAATAACCAGGAAAGCCTCACCTACAAGATCCAGACTCTTTGTCTATCATCATGGTCTGAGTGTATTACCTGTACAAGTGGGATCTGACAAGAGAAAAGTTTTAACAGCCAGACAGTTTTCCTGTGTGTTAACAGTAGTTTAATCAGCTGGCCAGGAGTTCTCCTTACTCTGAGGACTTTCCTCTGAGTTGTCTTCCCAAGGCAGCAGCTGTCAGAAAAACAATGAGAACATGTTTCTTGTGGCTGTCTGTGTGGAACCACTCTATCCTCAGGGAGGGAAAGTGGTGAATTTCTGCATCTCCAAAACAAATCCGGTTAGCTGGATTAAGGCTCATAAAACCTGACAATTCTGAGAGGAAAAATAACTTATGAACTGGAAGGACATAGCTGGCAACACTTAATTGTACAAGTGGCCGCAGGCTTTTCACCAGCTTTGAAAGATACTGTGAGCAGCCCCACTGAGAAAGCCCCTCTATTTGCACACAAACAGCTACAAATGTTTTTAAGTTGCCTTCTGGTGCTGCAAGCTGACCAGTAGGGCAGGTGCTTTTAATGTATTGCTTTTCCTCAGAAAAAAAAAAAAAAAAGAGACAAGTAATTTCTTTTAACCTCTCTTTTCTATTTTAAAGTCCCTTTTGTCTTCTATTCTCAGGTTAACTCAGCTCTTCCTGCTGACTTCTTGTCACTGTCCTTTTTTCTCCTGGTTTGGGATTAGTTTATCAGTTAACAAACAGCATTCTGGTTATGCTGATGTTGTCTCTCCACTCTTCCCTTCCCTGTTGTTCTTTATGGGATGAGTTGCTGTTTCCTGCCATAGCCAGTTTTGGTTTCCAGGGCTGCTGTACAACTTGCAGAAAAGAAGGGTGCCTGGAAGTGTGGGTGCATGGGAAGGGTAACTTGAAAGAAGGGTAAGTCAAGGGGTCTGTGCCTGCATGTATCCAAGCCCCCTCTCTCTCATCAGTTTTCTGTGTGACCTTGGAAAAGTCATTTAGATTCTCATCTGAACACTGAGCCATGTTCATTTTTACTTCAGCTCACAGCAAGTGTAAAAGGAACTTAAACACCTTCCTCCTGGGTCTGGTGAGGACAGAACCACTAATCTCAGTGATGAGATCTGTACAAGTGTCTAAAACAGCATTCAGGCCTTCCCATGCACTTGTCTGTCACCTAGACCCTGATTTCTGCTAGTGCTCAGTGGAGATACATCCAAACCAGCTGTCACTGCCATCCATCTTCATTTTGTAGGAGAGTGAATTGTTTTAAATTCTCATGTAAATTCCCTTTCTACTTGATTATGAAATAAATTTTAATTTGACAGCAAAGTTATTTTTAGTAATACTTTTTGTAGCCTTTAGTATTAACATCTAGTTGGTGGGAAAAAACTGCTAAATATTTATATGTCTCGTCTTTGATCTTTTACTCAGAACTGAAAAGGTATCACACTTAACACTTTTATTATAAATATTTTAGAAAGCATTTTAAAGAGTCCAAATTCACCTCTCATGTTGGATTTGTTTGGATTATTGGAATGGGTTGTCACTCTCAAGTACAGGTAGCATTTCAGTCCCCAGTGGTTGGAAAGTTTAGGGTGATGCTGTTGTGGCTAAGGACCAGGAGTGGAATCATTAACATCACTGTTTGATAGGAGGAGGACCAAAGCTTCTTCCATCCCCTTGCTTGCATGCAGTGTCTCAGAGGGAGATGAATGTATTTGCACCAGAAGCACAGCTCTACACACATTGTGTCTTCCAGAGCTGCTCTTTGCAAAGAGGTTGTGTCCCTCATCCTCTCCAGAACAGCCAGTTGCTCTGGGAGGGCTCAAGAGGGCTCTGAATGAGACACCCAAGTCACAAAGTTCTGTCAGAACCACAGAGCCTGTTGCTGCCAAAGATACATTCTTCTACCACTGAATTACCAGGGATTTCGGAGGTCAAGAAAAATGTAGAGAAAGCAAGAGAGCCAGCAGTGGCAGAAAATATGTTGGTTTATTATGGATTTACTCACTGAAGATGTGAATTCTTCTGTAAGAATTTTCTGGTTGGTAGCCAAAATGCTTCATCTGCCAGCACTACCAGTACTTCCAGGTAATGTGTGCTTCTGTTCTCATCAGTGTCAGTATCAGCTATGCCAGCCAAGTTGCTTTTCCAGAGAGAGGGGGTGATCCATCATAGGAGCTTTTTGCCTTGGCCTCTCATGGGAAATGCAGTCCTGCCATGGTTTCTGAACTAAACAGGGAAGGAGAAAGTCAAGAAGCTTAGATGGCAATTCCCCTGAGACACAATATCCAAATCGAGTTATTTTGTTCTTTTGTTTGCTCTGTTAGGAATGTTTAAGTCTCCAGTGGTCAATTTTTAAACAACAAATAATAAAAAGTATTACTCCTTGCATTTTGTTTTGTGAAAATAAGATTAGACTTTGAAAAGCCTTTGACATGAAGCTTTTTCATGCAAACCTAGGAAAAATGAAACAAAATAAAACCCTGTGCTGTTCACAGAACAGGTATTCTGTCCTGTCTCATGCTGAGACTATCGTTTTTTCTCTCTTACTTTCAGCGTCCAATTATTTTTCTATGTTTAGTACATAAAATTATATCTCAAGTGCTTTACCAGTAAACCTTCTCTTATTTGCCACTGCAGTGGGTAGAAGTTACTTCACTGGATTTTGTATGTGTGTATCAGAAAGTTTTATTTTTCCCATCCTTATTCCACCTGTGCAGTGCTTGTATCCTGTCACAGTGATACCCGTAAGAAAAAACAGGGGTTGTACCCTATTCTGAGTCTCACCTCAGGTTTGTTCTGATCTTGGTGTGCATGGCTTGCTTTTGTTGCTGAAAGGCTCAGCCTTGGGAAGTGGAGAGACTCAGTCCATGCATAGTGTTGAATTTATCTGGCATGGTGAGTGCTCTGGGGTTACTCTGCTGACAGCAAGGCAAGTCTTGAAGATATTCAGCCTTTAGCCTAGTCTTGAATCTTCCTGGATTTAGAGCAGGATTTTGAACTGAACCACTCGATGGACTGGTGAGCCCCTAAAAATGGAAGAGGCCCAGTGTGAAGGGAATGCACAAAGTTCACCTTCCAAAAGGGACAATTCTCAGTCACATCCAGTTTTAAATCCACATGAAATGGATTTCTCGGTATTGGCATTGATCAAATATGATGGGAATTGTGTCATCTGTGTTTGATAGATGATTTTCCCAAAGAGATGGAGATTGGAGGACAAGCAGTCATCACCGATGCTGGAATCCATCCCCTTGAGAAATGGTTTCATACCTGCTTTACAACCATTGATCACTGTCTTCTTCAAGGAATCAATGAGTCACTGTCTTTAAAATGAAAAGAAAAAACACAATCCCAAATCCCAAGCCTTTGTAGATTGTTTTCTACCCTTCAGTGCCAGGAAAAGTCTGTGTCACAGTTATCTTATACTCCTGTGGGTACTCCAGATTTTTTTTTAGTATAATGGAGAATGGTACTTTTCTTCTTCACCCTTGTGATATTTCATTGCTGCCTGCATGTAATGGATTCCATTACTTCTGATGCTGTGAGACTTAAGAGCTTTTTAATAGGAAGTGCTTGGATCTGAGCTGGGTTGTCAGTATCCTTGGCTGGTTACTGAGAGGACTCTAACGGTGCACAAGGGAGATACTCTCAGTTTCTTGTATAACTCAGTCTGTTTACAAGAGTTCCCTCTGCTTGGGAGCTGGCAGAAGAGAGCCCTGCACTGCTCATGGTAGTTCTTTTGTTGGCCACTGTCAACAAACCAAGGTGATCTGTTGAAATAAGAAAAGGTGTTTATGGGCCAAAGTGCTCAGCCAAAGCACAACTAATTGCTTGAACTGTTCCATTAAACATTTAATGAGCACCTTTAACAGCCAGGAAACTTTCAAGTGGTGCCTGTGGAAGATTTTTTCCAGTATTTATCTATTTCTATCTGTTCCTGCATGCAAGAAATTAGTCTATAGATTTAGGCAGAAAAGGGAAAAAATGATCAAAGCTTTTGAATTAATCCAATGTTTTTGAATACTGGACAATGACTTGGATTGTACTTATGGCTATCTAGCAGTGTCCAGTGACTGAGAAGCTGAAAAGTTTCCAAGTGCTTTAATTTTTCATCCACTTTTCACTCTCTTAACTAGAAGGTGTTATTTATGTCCTTTGCCATTGTATCCCATACTGTGCTCTTTATCTCTCTCAATAATCTGGCTATTAACAGAATTTGACTTTTTTTTTTTTTTCCTACATGAAGAGAGAAGCTTAAAATGGAATTAATACTAAAGAAAGAATGGAAAGGTCAAGCAGGTTTAAGGTTTGGTATTCAGGTACAGATTTCACCAAGTCCAATTAGAAAAGAGCAAAAAGTCCATTACTGTCTCAGTTTTGAGATATAGAAGAATAATATTTCAGTCCAATCATAAGTCAGTGAACGTGCATCTCTTTTAAAGCGACCACCAAAAAAGTCCACAGTGGTCAAATAAAGTTGACAGCCTCAACATGCATATCTTGACCTGAACTATTTTTGAAGCTGAACCACCTTTCTGACAGGTGTCAGCTGGAGAAGGTTTGCAGGAGAAATGACCATTTCCTGCTTTCTGTGGGTTTAAAATAATTCTTTCTTCTGGAGGTGAACTAATACTAATGCCTTTCACTGGCATCAAAATCACCTTAAACAAAAACATGTCCCTTTTTAAGAATATGCTGTGGGTACAATATGCTTTTCCAGAGAGACGAAGTATTAGCATTTGAAAGGACAGATGAGAATGCATATTTGGGAAAGACCTTTGTTCAGAGAATTACTGCTATATTCTATCACCATGGTAATTGAAGTATTTGCCACTGATGGTAAGGTATACAGCACAAGCCTTTTGCCATTTTCCATGGCGTGGTTTCTAGCAAAAAGTGCTATTTGTCAATTTAAAATTTATAGTAGAATATTTAGCAGTTGTGCCTACTATCACAGAGATGGATATGTTTGAAAGCATGAAATGAAAAGGAATAGGTAATTACATCTTCTTCTTCTTGCAGTTTCATATTCTTCCCCATTTCCACTTAAAAATTGAACCATTCTGTAACTGCTGGAGCCACAGAGCAAAACCAAAGCTGTGCTGTCTGCATGGTTTTGTCAATTAGGATGCTGGTAATATAAAATAGATTGTTCATTTCTTCCCATCATCACTGCTTTCAGGACATTGTTGCAAACAAAACAAGCCTTTCTCTTCCCTGAGATCATTCCATGCATGTGATCTCTGTGAAGGGTGTTGCAGCCACTCTGTGAAGGTTTATGTAAGGGAATTACTTGATGAATCTTTTGAGGGCATATAAGATACACTTTTCTGTGGCAGGGAGACCCTCAAAGAACCCCATTAACATGACTCACTTAACAGAGAGACAATAAACTCAAATGCTTGCACTACTGTGTGTGTAGATCTTTCATTTTAAATAGTATTCTGTAGGAAAAGCTGCAGTACAGATACCATGGTGAGTAGTAGTGCTTAGTGAACTGCTCGGCATACAAAAGGGATGGCACTCTTTTTTGCTCTTTCACACTGTGGGTGATTGTCATCTCTAGTTTTCTGTTCCTCAAAGTAAATCCAGCCCTCTAGAAAAATGTCTGGTTCTGTGTTGTCCTCACCACTTAAGAGCATGGGTAACCTCCATACAGAGCTCTCTGTGCTTCTGTGCTTTATTTAAGGCAGATGGAAAGTAGAACACTGTTAAAAAGTAGGGGGGTTTCCCACTCACTGCTGCCCCTTTTATCTCCCTTTTCCAGTACAAAATGGAGAAATTTTCATTCCTGTTATGGTATTGCATGTGGAAGAGACAAATGCCAATGCCAGACATTTATACTTTATGCAACATTTTGGTTACCAAATGACTCTATGGTTAGTCTTATGTAATGCCTGAGACAGGCTCCCTAGAACGTTGAACTGTTTTGGTGTTGGTAGATTCTGGGATCAGCTTTGCAGCCAAGTTGCATTTAAAGCATCCTTCAGTGGTTTTCCATGCAGGGAAAGCTAACACACACGTACTGATTTTTGTTGCCTTCCACACCCTTTCATTCTAGCCCAGGTGCCAGGGTGAGGTAGCTTTCATACTGGTTTTATTAGACTAGTGGCAAACTAAGACCCCTTAATTTCTTGTTGTGCTTAGGTATCAGGCTGAAATACCCAAACATATGCACTGACCTTCGGGTGGATTCCATGCAATGACTCTGACCTGGCTGGGAAGCAGCTCCCTAGCACATGGAGGCAGCTGTGTGCCAATTCCTGAAAATCATGAGGCAAAGCTCTTTCCTCCAAAAATCATGTAAGGGACTATTAGGCATTGTTTCACTCCAGTGTTTGCCCACAGTCTGTATCCTGTTTCCTCCTGTGGCATCAGAATAAATCCCTGCCTTCCTTCTCCCTTGGAGCAGTGCTTCAGTGTGTTCACTGTGTTTCATTACCTGAGAGCCGCAGGCTGCTGCAGAGGAGACTGGTGACACTAAAATCAGCTGAAGCCTAATGGGAGAGGAGTCTGTGTGACTGCAGCACCATGGGCTTGTCTGGCAGGGTACTTTCAGTAAATAAAGCCCAGTGTGCTCACTGTTAAGCTTCCAAATTTGTTCTTTTTTTGTTTGTTTGTTCGTTTCTTCCTTTTTTTACCCTGTGAAGCTGCTGTTGCAGGTTTTGGCCTTAAAATTTTGTTTCTGGGGATAGAGAGCCACTGCTTCTGTATTGTCAGGCTGCAGCACGACATGCAGCAGAGACTTCATTATGCATTAGCAGAGCCATCTTTAAGGTAGGCAAACACTCTGTGGCTCTGCAGGACAAAAGGGAAACAAGAAACTGAATGAGCAAAGGTGTTATTTGCTGACAATAATTGTTTCCAGTTGCAGCTGATTGCAGGGATTAGTCGCAGTGAGTTAGTACTTTATTTGGGAGCAGAGGAAGTATTAGGGGAGGGAAGTGCCAGGAAGTGTTCTTCCCCATCTCCCTTGAAAAGTTAGTAATGGTACTCTGGAACAATGCTTAAGGTTTTGAAACTTGCAGTGTGTCTTTTATTGAAATAGCTTGGAACCCTTATACTCCTTCTTTCCAATTAGTAACAGAGATGCAAATAAACCTGGCTAAAAGGTGGGAGAAAAATGTAGCATATAGAGTTGCATCCATGTTATGTGGAGTTATGTGTAGCCAGCCATGTGTTGTACTAGTAGTTACAATTTCTTTTTTGGCCTATAATTAAATCTAGATTAATTACATGTAATACAATTCCCATTTTAGTTCTCTCACACCAATGCTTAACTTCAGCTGCAGCTAGTAGGACTGTTCTCTACAACCTCTACCTTTTCCTGATTTAAATACTCCTAAAGCTGCTGTTTTCCCACAACGCCACCAGAAACTCTTGTGTCCTGGTCTGCCATATTTAATTTGTTGTGGAATGAACCTCTCACGAGGATGGACCTAAGTCAGGAGTAATTGTCACTTTCATTTAACCAAGGCCAGTGAAGAAGCAGTGCTGTAGCTACACCTACATTAAGCAAACTTGTGCTTACATCACATGAAACAATGGTAATGAATTTTCCATCATGGGTTATATTCCAAATATTTGCAAAATTTGAGGATTAACCCTCTGACTGTATAACTTCTAAGAAGATTTTCAGCTGAAACAATTTGCAAATGTTTTTGATCAGGTATATTCCTGTAGCACCTTTCAAAACTGAAATACTACCAGCTCTAAGGATATTTGCCAGCTTGGTTTTGAAAATCACTTCTGTTGAGCTCCGATGCTTTATCCCTCTCTCTTATTTCTTACTGGCAGCACAGCATCTGACCAAATCCTTGTTATTCCACTTACTTGCTTCCCCCAGGTTTGTCCTTTTGGCTGCTTTGAAGAGGTGGAGCAGAGCAGAGCAACACCTTCCCCACAGTTACACCTCCCCCTCTTTTCTTAAAGATCGCTTTTCTGCAGCATTTAACCTGCAGGCAGGGAAAGCTCTTGGCTGGCTTTTAGCAGTTAACTGCAGTCAGCTTAACACTTTATGAAATGCAGTTTGCCCTTTCGGGTTCTAGCCAGATTTAACTTGCTTTGTCTTCAGAGCACACAAAAAAAAAAAAAGGAGGAATGCTTTAATCAGAAGTAGCTTTTTTGTTGTAAACTGCCAGTGGGAGCAGGGCAAGCTTCCCACCCTTATTAGGGGGGACAAAATTGGTGTCAAACAGCTATTCTGAGGTAAAAATTACCTGTGCCTGTTTCTAGTAGGAATTGAGGCTGAAATGAGTATCTTGAGAGTTATGCTTGTGGATGAACACATCTAACCTTAGATTTTATCAAGTAGTCATAAACAGAAATGTGGTTCTAACACGAAACAATTTTCAGGAGAGAGATGACCCAAAACTTGCTGAGTGCCTTTGTGCACCATTAAATGCAGACTTCTGCCAGTCTGGGAGCTTCTTCTGCCTCGTACTCTCTGGTTTCCCGTTATTTTTCCCCTCAGATTTTCTCTCTTTTACTGAAGTGAGTGTTCACCTTTGAAAGAAGCAGCTGTGTGGGCTCCATTTGAAACTAAAAAGGATGCCACAACTGCCATTTAAATTCAGTAACACAGGCACTGCAATTACAGAGATGCCCTTGCAAGAACTAGGTGCTCCTGCCTGCTTTTGAAGGAGAGCAAGAAGATTTTTTCACTTTTACTCAACTTAATAGTTTGTCCTGATTTTTCATTAACTTGTCTTTGCCTAGCCAGCAACTCTTAAATACTTTTTTTCCCCTCATCATTCCCTTTTCTCTATTCCTGTTCCCTGTTCTCTGTTGTCTCTTACTTTCCATAGCACTGGGTAAGAAGCCCTTCTCCTGGGGTTGTTTGCTCTGGTAAGAAGCTACCACACCACAATACAAGTTGAGGTACAAGGTGGACTTCAGCAAAGTCCTCTGCCAGAATTAAAATTCAGCTCAGTCCCGCCTCTCCGAACTGTTTATTTTAGCATTAAGGTGATTTTCAAGCAGCGGGAACAAAATTAGACCGCAAATAAAAATGATCCAGAGAGTAAGTGTTTGGCCTCATGTATTTGCATTTGTAGGCACCTGTATTTATGAGTCCTCTCTTGGTTTGTGTTTTGTAGGACGAAGAAGGTCAGCCACTGCTACCGTATCGTTTACCGGCACCCGGAGAGGACGCTAACGCAGGACGAGGTGCATCGCATCCACCGAGCTATTGAGGAGTCAGCAGTTCGGGAGCTCGGGGTGGAGGGCAGGTTCTAGCAACGCTGCTCTGGAGCCCCAAGGACAGTGGCTCTTTTCCTTCCTTTTTTCTCTTTTCTTTTTTTCTTTCTTTCTTTTTTCTTTTTTTTTCTCCTTCCTTCTAGTTTTGGGGATGGTTTTAGGTCACAAGTAGAGAGAGGGGTTTTGCGGCTGAACATAGACAGAGATTGATAAATGGGCAATGGTAAAACTGGCAGGTAATAAACATTACTACTGAGAAATCATTGATGAAGCACTGGTGCTTTATTTTAAGAAATGGGGAAAGAGCAGTAATGTAAGATTTCCCTCCTGTTACGATAAGAAATACACTGCCTGGTGGTTTTCTGTGTTGTTAATTGGTCCCTGAGTTCCATTAAACTGTAAATACTTGGCATTATTTCTGTGTTGACAGGATCTTCTGTCCGTGTAACAAGTGAAGCAAATCAGAGACGTGGATGAGCTCAGGGAAGAAAAAACCATCCTGCCCCACCCCACCCGCCACCCCAGCTCTTCTTTCTCTAAATAAGAAATGTCAGATTTTGCTCCAAGAAACCTTCCAAGAAGTTTGGCTCTCTTACCTTCAGAGCCCATGGGTGTTGCTTTCATCAGAGAAGGAGCCAGTGTGGCTTGGGCCAGGCTTGGCTGTCTTCAAATGCTGGGTCATTGGCAAGTTTTTCCTGTTAGATCCTCTTGCTCCCACAGAGCTGAGCAGAGCTTAGTGAGGTGCTTCAAGCTGTGCTGCCTTCACCAGGGGAGAAGCTCCCTTATCCAACTTCTCTTTGCATAGACACCAGTGCAAGATAAGTCTCCTCCCCTGTCACCATCAAAGTGTTGATATCACCTAGGGCAGGATGGCAGTAAATAGAAACTCTTCTCTACAATGCCCTGAAAAGCAGCTGCCTTGATCTCTCACAGTATCTTGCTTTCTAGCAACAGTGTCTGCTCAGAAATTTGACCTTTAAGTCAGGAGACCAAACTAAAATGGGATCTTCTGCTGTTTGGAGCGCCAGTTGCTTTACAGGATGCTTGCCTCTTTCCTTGCAGGTTATAATAAGTAAATTCTGGCAGTGGTATGATGCTAGGGCCTGTAGAAGTGTTCAAATGATCTGATAAATACTTGATGAGCCACTGCAGATGCTGATATGGAATACGGGATCTGTTTTGGCTTGTGGTGGTATTTCATACAGTTTTGCAGGTCACATCTGGTTGCTGTGCAGGCAACATTCCCTCCTTCAGGGAAGAAGGTGGTAAAAATGCTGCAATAAACAGCTTCTAACACTGATTTATACCTTATCAAGAAACATCTGTGCAGCAGGCTTGTACTCAACCATAAGAAGCCAGTTACTATTGCAGATGTGACAGAAGCAGAGAGCTCATTTTAATTTCATTACTCAACATATTTAGCTGTGTAAACAAATCCTAATCTAAATCACTGTTGTGTTATCCAAATAACTTGATTATGAAAACAATATGCTAGACTGTCTACAAGGCAAAAAGAATGGGTGCCATTTAGGCACCAGAAAAGCCTACTTGGTTGTTTTTAAACCATCATCTACTAAGATCCATTAATACAGCCTATGCCACTTGATGTTTCTTGGTCTCCTTCATCCTTCACCTCTTCAGAATTCTCAGTGAGGACCTGAGGAAGAGAAGGAGGAGGACTTCCCTCAACTGCCCTGAGGAGTAATTGTTCCAAGGCAGGGCCTGATTGATGCTGCCACATGGGGCAGTAGATTATGTGGATCTTAATTGTTGGAGTTGCCTGTGGAGAGAGTACCATAACCTGTGTGCTGTAGGAAAGAGCTAAGTCTCTTGGGAAAACAGGAGAATATGTGTGGTGAAGTAGGTCACGTGATTTCCCTTTAAATTTATTAATTATTGAGGTTTCCCTTCTGTACTCCCCAAATCCTTCAGTTCTTCTCTGATTCTGATCAGTCAGTTTTGGGGACATAGAAATCTGGGAAAAGCAAGGAGGAGAAAATCGGGCATTGAGCCTTTTTCACTGCAGCCACAGGACATGATGTCTGGCTTTGCAAGGCAGTTTGGATGTTGTAGGATCAGCCCATACCCAGTCACTAACATCAGCTGTGTTTGACTCAGTGTTTTTAGACCTCTTTTCCAAGCTAAACTATTCTGTGATTCTCTGTCTGGACTGCACTCCAGTGAGCATGGGCTTCCTGCAACAACCAGGTCTAGGTGGAGTAGTATTATCTTTTGAAACAGAAAGGTTAATCTCACAGGCTAGTAGGATAAGGGGGAAATTCAAAGCTTTTCCTGCAGATGACCTGACACCAAGGGATCATCTTCTGAGGTTCAAATTTTCATAGGAGCAACTTTGAGGCAAAACCATGAACCATTAAGATGAAAAACCCAAACAGCCTCTTCAGGAGCAAGTGTGATTCAATCACATGAAGGCCTGCGAAATCAAATGGGCTGGCTGTGAACAGAAAGTAAATACTTGGGTATGTTTAGATTAGGTAAGCCTTTGTCATGTATGTTCTGGGATTAATCTACTCCAAAGACCTATTGTTCTGGCAGAGAATCACCACGAGTAGCAAAGCAGATCTAAGATCAAAAGGCATCAGGGTTGTGCTTTTATGCTGCCGTCCTTTGGAAAATATGGCCTGACCTTAATTTTACTGGGGATATTTGCTATGGATAGTATGGACTCTGAAATCATAGAACCCTTGTGGGTGCCAACAGAGAGCCCATAAGAATCCCAAGGTTGTAAAAGCCATGATTTATTTTACTGCTGGTCAGAGACATGGGATGCCAACAGGACCTCAGAGACTGGACTGATCCTGGTGGGAGTATGACTGAGGAAGGCCCTTGGGACAGTCACTGACCAACTCTGTCAAAGAAAAGCCTACCCTCTGCTGTCCCTTAGCTTTCCAAGGTGTGTGTTGGGCACATAGGCAGGGGAACTGGCTTGAAGACCAAGAACAGCGTTGCTGCCAAGGTAAGATCCTTTGCTGGTCTCTGCTACCCTAAAATCTGTCTCATGAATATTCCCCAACCTTTAAAAGTAGTAAAGGGGGATAAGTTCCCAAATATCAAAGTGATACCATGCCATGTGGAAATATAAAGGGGAGCAGCATCTGGGTAATTAATGGGCATGCTGATTGACTAGTGACAGGCACAATGTACTGCTTCTTGTTTTTCTCAGCTGCTTGTGTGCATTTCTGTGTGCCTCTGGGTTTTATATCAGCATCCTTTAATAAAAGAGAAGAAACTCAATTGTAGCAAAAGAAGCTACAGGAGTACTGGCTGGAGATTTGTGTGACTGAACAGTATGTACTGTTTAAATGTTCTAAATGCTGGTTTTGTTCCTAGTTGCCATTGGTTTTCAAGCTAATTGTGATTCCTGAAAGACTACAGATTTAGCCTTAACACCCAGTTTGGGATCTTTCCAGTAAACTGGCAGCAGATTTACAGTGCACTGTCTTACCTGGTTCTGATGTTCTTGTTAAAGGTGCTGCAATGAAAGGTGGTGTGATCTAGACAGGCAGGAGATGGCTCTGTGTTTTTACCCTTGAGACTGCAGTCACCTCTGCCATGGTATTGCCAGGTATGATCAAACAGTTGCACAAATGTGAAATCAGTTTTTTCCTGAGAATCCAAACTCTATTAGCAAATCACTGGTGGTCATCTCCCTTCCATTGAGAATGTTGACTGCTGTCCCTTCTGCAGCTGGTGGCTGTACTGCAGTGCTGAATTTGCTGTCTCCTTACTCTGCACCTGTATTGAGTTTCTCAACTATTGACAAATTGATCTCAGCCCTTGAATATTTTAGGGATTAGCTTTGTTTTGAAAAAAAAAAAAAGAAAGAAAACAAAAAGAGCTGTGTGCTTTTTGTGTGTTTGGTAATTTTTAACTGCAATGATTGGTGTGTTTCAACTGTCCCAGGAAAACTCGCAGTCAAGACAGGAATCTTTGGTGGTTCATTGAAGTAAACACAGGGAGTCTTGCCCTGAAAAGCAGAATCATGTCCGTCTCACTGAGTTCATGTTTGGGCAAAACTAAGGAACCTTTTCTTCACTGTGGCTTGGCTGAAGGTTCACTGGAGCTCGTTGGTTAAGCCAAGGTCAGAAAGAACTCTGTGTTGCCACGACCACCCCAAACACACACAGAAGCAATTTTATGCACAAAGACATTCTGTCAGATTCAGGGTGAGTGTATAAAATGATTGTGCTGGGTATTTGAGGCTTGCTAGTTGGTACTGCTGAACTATCTCCATCCGAATTGTTACCATCTGGGAGAGAAAATGGGTTTGTACTTCAGCTCTGAAATAAGTAGCCATATTTTTAAAGCTCAGAGCTCTCTTCAGCTACTGTCTGCTGTGTGTCTTTGCTCAGAGATGACTGTTTCTGTGAAACAGATTTGCTTTCTGTGTAGAACAGGCCATATTGACTAATTACACACATCCTGACCAAATTTTAAGATACATGAGCGTTGTCTCTGAAGGGCCACCAAAACTGGAGCAGTCTTGTGAGACCCTTGAACAAATTTGTAGGGGACACAAGAAACCAGTCATTGGTACTTACTACCTGCTTTAAATGTTGGTACAATCACATCAGAATTTTAAGCTGAGTATCTCAGAGGAGACAATTGCAGTTCAACACAGAGCATGGACATATGCTGGGTGAAGGCACTGACTTCTCCAGAATGTGTTGTATAAGGTTTGATCATATTAACATCTGATGCACTCAAATGTTTGGCAGTTTTCGTGCTTTCGTGCTTTTGTCAGATGGCCTCTGTTATTCTATTTATGCCCACTGTTAGCTAAGTAGAGTCTGGTTTAATCTGCCTTTTTTACTTGGACTTCTGACATGACCTTGCTTTCTCTTTTCAGTTTTGCCTACTTTCTCATTCAGTTCTTGCTGTTGAAATTTGGTATAACTTTGGTGAAGAAGCAGTTCCAGGCTGCAGGCAGGGAGATTGATTATGCCACAGCCTAAAGCCCATGCTCCCGCAGTGCACTGCTACAGGGTCTCTCTGTGCTCACCCTCTGGAAGCAGGTGATTAACACACAGTCCAGGGAATTGTGTCTCTGCCTGCTCAGTAATTTGCTGGGCAGCACTGCAGTCATCCGGAGCAGCTGCCACTTAGACAGGCAGTAGATTGTTCTCTTGTTATTTTAGTGTCTGCAGCTTCCCCGTGTGCCACAGCCAGGCGTGCTGTGTTGCTGCTTGCTGCAGCAGAGCATCAGTGAGCTGCCTCTCACCATGGGCTGCCTGTGCAGCCACTCCTCAGTGGAATCACTGCAGGCGTGAGAATGGCTATTCCCATCTCCATCCACTTTGGGGCCAGGGGTCAGGATTCAAAACTTACTAGACCCCAATGGGTACAATTAACTGCTTGTGGGATTTCAGCAGTGTCTGTACAGGATGGAAAGTCCAAACCTGAGGCATCTGTCCAAATTTTTAGTCACTTGAAACATTTTGTAACCTGGCACTCGGTGGCCCTTGTGACACTGGTGTCATTCTTGGGGAGGGGGGAGCAGGTGTAGGGAGTGATCACAGGGTAGCTGAGAAGCAAGGCACTCATGTCCTGGGCTCAAAGTGCTGAACTATGCTCCCCACCACCATGCTCCAGTGAGGCACAGATGTGATTTTGGCTGCCTGCCTTTGCATAGGTGCATAGTAAATAATTAGCATGCACAGCCAGGCTTTTTGGTCATCAGTTATTGCTGTAACTGATGATTAATTCAAGGAAGTATTGATTCTCATGCCAAATCTTTACTCACTGGTGGTAGAGAAACTAAGAATCATTCACAGGGTCATTATTGACAGATCTCAGTATAGGAAATGAATAAAAGGTGTGGGAATGGAAGTGTAGGTCCGTGGGTTGGTTTGTGTCTTCCAGAGTGTGAGGGGAGTAATTGACAAACTCAAGTCAAAAGCCTTAACTCATATCCACACCAAGGCCCCTCTTGCTGGTTGTTCACATACTTGGTGGTGCTTTCAGGAGGAATGGAGCCATCTGGGGGTCACCAAACAGCTCTCCATGGATGTCTGCCCAGTGTCCACCAGGAAGCTCTTGCCTGGACACTGGAGACCCTGAGCACACATTGTTCCTTCCATAGCAACGTGGTTGGAGCCTGATTGCCTTAAAACTCCTGCCCTATGCTCACAGTACACATAAGCCTACCTCCCTGGGCCCTGCCCTGAAGCACTTCCTTTCTCTGACAATCTCCTAAATTCTAGTTTATCTCCCTCCCATGTCTCCTGACCTCAGCTCTTCTCCCCATTCTACTGCAATGCCCCAGTCACTGCCACTGCCTTGCCAGAAGCTTGCTCAGAAAGTTTTCACACTGGGGCCAAGAAAAACAGATCGATGCTCCCCAGAATGTGTGTTAATGCTTGGGTGTCTCCTCTCAGCTGCTGTTTCTCCCAAAGTTTGCCAGAACATCGTGCCTCAGAGACCTTCACTTGAAGTACAGCATGGATGTGTTTGGATTCAAAAGTCGGTGAAGGTGGCTGGCAGTGGAAGCCTGAACACCCAGTTCCACTGCACACAGTCTTGCTTCCTCAAGCAAGGAGACAGAGAAATAGCAGGGCTGCAAGGGAGCCATAATAACATGTATCCTGACTGAAAGTTCAGGTGGATTAGTAAGAACATGATGCCCAGCATGGTCCCTTGCATTATTTCCAGAACATGATTACAATCATACTTTTGATAAATAATAACATCAGCCTTCTCTGTGTGTTTCCAAGCTGATGTTATTGTGCTATATAGCATGTGTCACTTTTCTTTCCTCACTTTTATTTTTTTCTAGAAACAGAAAAAATTTAATTTGATTAAGAATTAAATTATTTCTTGATGTTCCTGGGCTTGCAGCATTACTTCTTATGTTTGAACAAGTGGTCAGCCCAGCGTTGCTGAGATTTTCAGAACCGTACCAAATTATGTTATTTGTTTATCATACACATATGAAGTCAGAATGGTTTATGTGAGTAGCATTTCTGGGCTGTGGACACAAAAGCAGGGTTGTTGTTCCCTACATTCTGTCTGATTAGAGATTTTTCTCTCTGCTGCTTTGCTCCAATACACAGAAATCACCTTTCTCCTAGAAAAATTCAATACTTCCTGGTGCCTCCTGCTGTCAGGAGCCAACAGTCTTCTGAGCACTCTCCCTTCAAAGATCAATCAAATTTTGGGCAGAAAACTCCCTTTCCCACTTGAGACTTTTTTTTTTTCAGCCTAAAAGACTTTCTGGCATCTGTTTTAGGTTCCTATGCAACACCTGCTGCTGGTGACAATGCAGGTCTTTTTCCGCCTCCAGGGAAGAAAGGTGACTTAATAGAAAGGCCAACTTTATAAAAGAAATTTGAATTACTTAAATGTCCTGTCATAATGACAAAAAAACCCCCTAGCCTATTAAAAATTATGCACAGAAGTCATTTTTGATCTTTACTAGAGAGCAGGTTTGTGCAATGGTAGCATTTCCACATCAATGCAGCTTGTGAGGCTCCAACAGAGGACAGCTTTTCCACTGAAAGCTCTTTCATTCATGTTTGGAAAACTGCCTGGTAGTTTTATGGCTTCTTTTCTGTTTGGTCACACATCTGGAGTCATTGGCTGTGCCTTCTCTGCTTATTCCCTAATACCTTCTGTGTCTGCTGCTCTGGCTCTGCACAGGATGGGGCAAAGATGGGAAAGTGGCTCTTAATTTACAGAGTCTGTTAATTGCTATCCCCTTCTCTGGGCTTTGAAGGAAGTCACCTGGAAGAGTGCCTCTCCTAGCACTGATGTTCCAGTGGAGATATAGTTGACAGGAAGAAAAGTAGTGACAATTGCCAGAGGAAAGCAGATTTGAGATGATCCATGTGGGACAGTTGGCCTTGTATTCAGAGAGCGACCGTTCCGTGCTGCCAGGGAAACAGTGATTTTTCCAGTGTAGATGCAGGTGGCATCATGCATGGCCATCTCCACCTGGAAACCACCTCTACAGTCCAGATATTGAGCCAAACACTGGGATCACCATGGCAGGCCATGGTGATCCCAGTGGCTTTCCTACTATTACCTTCTATTGAGTTATTTTGTAAGAAAAACCAGAGCATCCTGTATGGGACTCTGTCCAGAAAGGTCTCTGGAAAAGCACACCCTGTTAATGGGTAGAACAGCTTGTTTTTAAACCCTCCCACTCAGTGGCAGACCTAAAAAGGAGGGACAAATCTGACCATAAATGTGGGATTTTTTCTTAAGAGTGACTGTAACCCTGAGCTTTCCTACAAGATCTTACGGAACTTGAAACATTTTTCCAATGAAGACCAAATGATACACATTTATCAGGCACATGAACTGAAGGCTGGAGAGACTGAAGGGTTTGTCTTGTTTCACAGATTCCTGATGCAGTACCTGAGTCCCATTCTGTAAGTGGCATGTGCCCTCAGGAATGAGGGAAGGGAGGACCTTGGTGCTGTACCTGATCCTTGCAGCTCTGGATTGGGATTAGGCTCCACTTCTCTGCTTCTCTGCATTCCAATGGCATTTAATGCATTACACTGGAAGCTTTCTCCACCAAAATCCAACCAGAAGAGTTACAGTGAGAGACAAAGGATGAAAGAAGGAAACTGTGAGGCAAGGAGGGTCGCCAGACATCTAATTTTCCCAATACTTCCACCCTCTTCTTTTCAAAGCACATGTTGAAGCTGAGGAAGGAATTGGCACCACATCCACAGCACCTTGGTCCTCTGTGTGTGTGCCTTCTGCGAGGATCTCTGGTGTGTGTACTGAAATTGTGTCAGGAGCTACCCAGTTTCTGCCTGGGGCTTTAGCATGCCTGGCCTGCCAGAAGATTTAATTTTCCCAATCCAGAGCTCCTGGGCACCTTGGATCTGCTCTAGGGAAGGGGATGAAATGCTTAGTAGTAAGGCTTAGCCCTGCAGGGCATCTCTCCAGGCATGAGAATGCACAGAACAGCAGTGCCCTGCTTCCTCTGGTCCTTCCCTGCTCCAAGGGCAGTGCACACCCCCAGTGCTCGCATTGGGCTGCCATGAGAGCTGAGATGCACATGGTGGTGGTGTCTGAAACACATTTCCTCTTGTGAAAGGCTGGCAAGTGCACGTGGAAGCATTTCATCAAGCTATCAAATAACATTTTGTTCTTGTCTCAATATGATGAGCATAGCTTGGCACTCCAGGCTCTTACATACGAGATTATAGATGTAGGAGCTCTCAATGCATTCTTTTTCTTGCATTAACTGATTCTGTTTCCCTTGTACCCATGTGAACTTCTGTGGTAAGAAGCTGAGTTTAGCTAAGCTGTGTTGAAAAGAACGTATGCTTTGGGTTGGTTTGCCATCTAGCTTTGCCTGGTGTCCCACATCCCAAAATAACCGGTACAGTCAACACCAGGCCAGAGAGGTACTGAAAAATCTGGGAAGTTTTTGGAGGAGAGTGACAGAGTTGATCAGGAGAGGTGGAAGCATAGGTAGATGAGTTCAAATATGAACTGCTGCCGAGCCCAGCTCAGGAATGACTAACAAATGTGTGGTTTGTGAGACATGCAGCGCTCTGATGAGCAGGAGCAGCCTCCCACGCTGCCGAGCGTGAGCGCGGAACTCTTGGTGTGACACGCAGGGATGTAACAAGGGCTAATAGTGTGACAGTCAGGCTGAATGTAAGGTAAAATTTCCTGACAGTGAGATGTATTTTGCTGTGAAACAGCCTCCCAAGGGAAAGGGCAGGAGCCCAACTGCTTCGTCTTTTTTAAAGACAGACTGGACAAAGCAACAGGGAAGGTAATCCAGGGAGCAAGTGTAAATTGGCTGGAGGATGGAGAGGTGATCTGATAGATCCTTTCCATTTCTAGCTCCTAGGATATAACACTGCTTGTAATGAATTTTGACTGGTTTTAAGCTTAGAGGGTAACAGGGAGATAAAACTGAGCATAAAGATAACAATAACAACTAAGAAAAAAACCTGTAGAATTTGTCTAATAGTCATGGCAAGTGCCAGATTGGGAGTTCCTTAGACCAATGGCACTATTCAAAAATAGCATTGCAAATGGAAAAGAGAAAATTGTTACATAGGTAATGATTATAGTAATGGCATATTTGTAAAGGGTCCTGGTAGTCCCAGATATCCAAGAGCACATTTCAGATTTGGGGGTGTGCACGTGTGATTTGTGTAATGGGAAACTGCTGCAGCTGACACTGAAATGCAGCAACCACTGCTCTGAAACAACCTGTTTTAATGGCAGCAGTTTAAGATGGGGTATAAAGTGTAACTTCTGTAACTGAAACTGTAGAAGAATTGTACTGGTTTGGCAGAATTTCATTAACTGATGAATTATCTAGGCAGGAGATTCTTTTGTAGCTGCCTTTCCCCACATCTGTGCTTTTAAAACAGCAGGATCTGGCAATATTGACCAGGCTTCCCTGGTTCATTTTGGGTGAACAGAGAGAAGTCTGCTGAACTAGCATGACCCTGGGCTGAGACACACTGGACTGGCCTCCTTGTGTAGTTTTTATCTCCCTCTTGTGAGTCCTGGCTTCGGACTCTGAATTCCTGGAGGAGAAGGGCAATCCTGTTTCTTTCAGCAAAGGCGACAAGGGAACCCTGTTGGAAAAGTATGAAAATGCAAAATAGTATGTTCTGTGTATGGAACTATAACAGGCAGTTTGGAAAAGCTGAATATATAATATTAACTGGTTTTAATACTGTAATTTTAAACTGAAATGGGTTGGTTGTCATTCACATGAAGAACAACTAGTTTTCCTTTTTTTTTAATTTGTATAAGCAGTCACAAATCTGAAAGAAAGTGGTCAAAATACAGATGTTCTGCATTGTTTATCATTCATGAAATTAGACTTTCTCAGACAACAGCCTTGAGGAGTCATCTAAGTTGAAAGAGGGCGGAAATGAGCCAGGCAAGAACTTGAATGTTGAACATAACATCCTTCTGAAGCCACATGCTCACCATGGAACTGACTCACATGGCATTAAAAATTGTTTGTTCTCATTTACACAATCTGCAAGACTGTTTAATGTAATATTTGTTAGCTGCACAATTAATCCAGTGATATCCTTTTGTTAATGAAGGTGAAAACATTCCTGTATAAAATGCTATTTACTACTGAGTAGTTGAGGTACTGTGTAGTTTGATTACTTCTAAATTTTAGACAGATTTACCAACATTCAAGATTTTTTTCCAATAGTCACGACAGATTTAGTCCTTTTAGCTGTTAGCTAGTCATGCAAAAATCAGTAAAAATTTTCCTTTGAGTGTTTATATTATTCACAGGGGTTGTTTCATTCTCACTTTATTCACCAGAAATTTTAATGTTTCATCAAAAAAACCCACAAACTCAGGCCTGAGACAAAATTCTGCCACTCTCTTGCTTCCAAAATAACAGAGTCAAGCAAATATTTATTTATAAAAAACTGATGTGACAGTCTTCAGCTTTACAGTAGCTGTGAACCTTCATGTTGTGGGTTTCCCAGGGCTTGCAGGTTCTTAGTGTTGTGGCAGCTGAAAAAATGGTTACAACAGCAGCTTCCACCATTTCAGCTTCCACCATTTGAGCTGCCAAAATTGCAACATTCCCCTGAAGTGGGTCGATTTTTTTTTTCTTTTTCTAAACCTTCTTATGTAAATTTTTTCAGTCTAAAGCTTTTCAACTAGTCACAGGTCTTGGACTGTAGATTAGTATTTGACTTTCAGTAGGATGTTTGTTTCTAGACTTCCTTATTTTATGAAAAAATGACTTCTATTCCTGTTCCATTTAGGCACCTTACCTTTCTTAGCAATGCCATAGAAAATCTCTCCAACTGTGGGTGGTTCAGCTGCTGTTACCTGATGCAACTCTCAGTCTGGGTACACTCTTTTGCTGTAGGAAAAGGGTGGCTTCTGGCAAGAGGCTGTCGATCCCGTCCCTCTGCTTGCTTGTTGGCTGCTGGTATGAGGAGGCTGGAAAAGGATGGAAAGGGATGTCATCTGGGATCTAGCAGAAAAACCTTGGAATGAATGAATCAGAGAACATTGCTTCCTACTTAAATGCGGAATTCCTATTAGATAAAGAAGGGATGTAATTCCCAAATCCAGGCACAGAACAGATAACAGATGTTGACTGGTCAGGAAGGTATAAGTGCCATGATAAACTGAAAAGGGAGTTGGGAATCTCCTTTTGATGTCCTGCAGTGGCACTGACCAGTGAGACCATGAAGAATTCACATCCCTGCAGTCCTCCAGCCTTTAAATGGGAATGATAATGCCAGTTCTCCTTTGCCACGTGTTTTGAGGCTTCCAGAGGTAACCCAGCACTGTCCACCTCCTTAGCGTGGGTGTTTAACGGGGCAGTGTTTGTGCTGACATCAGGGCATGTCCCAGGCATGCAGGGGCCCTCCACAGTACCTGATGTGGCACCTGATGTGGTGAGAAGGGCTGCTCTGAAAGCATCCCTGAACTCCAGCTGGTTGCCATGGCGACAGAACCGCGGCGAGGCGAGGGGAGAGTGATATATTCAGGATAACTTAAAGCAGCAAGGCTGCACTTGGAAATAGCTCTGCTTTTCTGGGTCTGGGCTTGCAGGAGACATTGCTGAGCTCTGGGATTTCCTCTTCTCCAGCTCACCTACAGTGAACAATATGGGCCAGAAAGTGGAACCATGATGGAGAGAGAACTGCAGGGTGGCTTTCCCTTGGCCTTTAGGTGATGGTGATGCCTTCAGAGGCCTCCTAGAAACAAAAACCAGACAGGAGTAAGAGAATAAAGGTGGGGATTTATTTGAAGGGGCTTCAAAGGTGCCCCTGGGGAGCCAGAGGCTGTTGCCAAAATGGACCCCAAGATGGACAACAGGTCACAATTTCTTCACACTTTTATAGGTTTGGTTCATTTGCATACCAGGGTTAATTCTCCAGTTAAAGCTTCAGTTTAATGATGTAATTCCTTCCCCTCAGCTTGCCCCCCTCAGAGGCTTTTGGCTTATACTTTTTGAGCCTAGGATGGTCTGGGTGTCCTTGAAGAACAGGCCTGGAGAGGCTTTGTTGTGTCTACCTAGCACAAGAGAGCAGAAGTGAACAGGCTACAAAAAACTTCAGAGTTACACACTAGGCAGTATAGAACCTGAAAAATACAAAAGTTAAAACCCAAGGCATCAATGAGGTGAGTGGGAGAAGAATCTACATCTCTGAAGCCCTTCTGCAAGGACTTGATGTTGAAAACTGGTGAATACCATCTGCTAGCCTGCTTTCTACGCTTTTCATATGTGCTGCTGCCAGGTACTCCTTTGGCCCCTGGGTCAGCAACATTCCCAGTACAAGGACTTTTCCTCCAGCCAGCCCCAGAGGCACCAATCACCCCCAGAGCCCAGAGCAGAGGGCAGGGAAGGATACCCTCATCATTCAGGCTGTGTGACTGGGGTCTGGTGTGCACTGAATGGTCTGCTGGCAGTGAGAAAGCTGGTGGGAGGCAGATGCTAAAAATTGCTTCAAGGGAAATTGGAAGGTGTCAGAAAGGTCACTTTGCAAATGGGGAAAGGGCCAAGGGGTTAGAGGGTGATATGTTAAGTGACATGAACTTCCTGTCTCTCTGCTGTTAGTATTGTAGAGTTTGGAGGGAAAGTGGCAAGAACTTTCCTGCTGATGAAGCAACATACAAATGGACATGGTTGCAGGGTAGGGATCATAGATTTTATAAAGGAAATAATGAAAAATGCCTTGTGAGCCACAGTTACTGGTAAAAATATGACTGAGTTCTGAAGATGAGAGGAAGAAGACAGGGGCCTAGGTAATCTCTTTAAAAGCTAGGGAAAGCATAGGGAAACTTAAAAGAAAAACAAGATAGAATGGCAATTACATATAAGCCCACACAGGCACTTACTCTCTTGCTTTCTCTGTTACACCCACGCACTCAAGCACATCTTTCTGTCCAAAATAGTAGGGAAAAGATACCACAGCCTTTATTGTCAAGAGTAATTTCTCTTCACATGTCACTAACAACAAATTCTCAGAGCGAGGAGATAGATGCTGCATGAAACTCATCACCTGCTTTTTTTTCCTTTCTAAACCTGAACAAAACAAGGAAGAAAACCCCTGTGAACTGTGGAGTTGAAGAGCTGCATGTTGACAGCTGTTGGATGGATGAAGGCCAAACACAACTATTTGTGTGCCAGTGAAGCCACGGGAGGCAGCCGGGGTTGCGTGGGGAACCAGGGCTCGCTTTTCCTCACGGGAATGGCTTTGCATTTGGGGTTGTCAGGGAACATGGCTGCAGCTCCTCTGAGCTTTCACTCCCAAAATTCTTGGCAAACTGGGGGGTTTCCCACCTCTCACATCCAGCCTGCAAGGAGCTTTGCTGATAAATCCCCAGCTGGCTGCTCTTGCTTGGGAGTAGGATACCCTTCAGGATGAAGCCTTTGGTTGCACAGGCTGGGCAGAGGTTTCATGCAGCAGGATGAAGATGGGTGGCTGCCAGCTGGGTTTAAACTTGTGCCACCCCTCCAGGCTGCTCAGAAAGGCTGAGCTCTGGGTGTCTCTGGGGAGACAGGGCCATCATGTGCTCAGACAAGGTTGGTGTAATCTGCCTGGGTTACAGGAGCAAAAGGTTGAGCCCCCACTAAGCGTGCTCAGACTCTCCCTTTCCAGGGATGATGTTTTAGCAGACACTTAGAGATTCACCCAGAGGACTGAAAACAATTTGGATCTTTGTCCTGTATTTAACTGACACTGCAAACTTCCCTTCAGAGTATTGGCACAGGCCCTGTTGGCTTCGCCTGGTGTTTGTCTGACCCCATGAGACTCTATCCCAGCACACCTGGGTGAAAGACTCCACCAGCTCATTTAGAAATTAAGTTTGTTCATCAGAGTCATGTCCCATGCAGAGAGGAAAAAAAACCCTTGGCTGGTGTGGATTCCTCTATTCTGTATGTTCAGTCCTGGCTGATGGTTGGGAAATTATAGTATGGGAGGGAAAGTTATTATGGTTCCTGCCAAGGAATGGAATTTGTAAAAGCAGATTTTATTTTCTAAATTTTTTTTTTAAGTTTTAAAAAATTTTATATTGTTTTGGTTTGTTTCATTTTGCAAAAGGCTAAATAATACCCAAGAATCCCTCAATCCACTTGCAGTGTTCTCTTCTTGCTACATGAAACTGCCAAATCTGAATTGGAAATAGGTGAAAAAAAAAATAGGGCTTTTTTATGATGCTTGGAAGAAAATGGATTTGCAGAGCTTCTCTCTTTAAATGTGTCAACATAAATGACATCCTAGCAGGTCTTGCAGATTGCATGGCATAGGCAAATAACTGCTATTTATTGCATGGGCTGTGCAATTTTTTACCTAGCTATTTCTGCCACATGCAGAATAGATGAAACAAATTTTCCTCGCACATTTATATATACATTTATACATTTATATAGTGCCTGTCAAGAGTTGCATGCCGTGGTCTCCACTAATGCTCATTTGTGCCATGATTCTTTATCCAGGATTTAACCCTTCCCAGAGGAAAACTGCATCCCATCTGTGATACCTATTACAAAACAAGCCAGATTCTGTGCAGTGTTCTGTCTAACAGGGTACAAACAGCATTTTCCTTCCCTTTGGCCTCCCTAGTCTCCTCTGGAAAGGCAATCTAAGGCAAGTCTATCACAGAGTTACAGGAGAGACACCTTGCAATTGACTCTTTCAGGTCTCTCAGTCTTTCAGCACCTCCTCCTTTCAAAGGGATAGCAACATAAAAGAGAAAAGTGTTTAAAAAGAGAAGAAAAATAAGTCAAGTGAGGCTCAACAAGGAAACTCCAGTTCCTTCTGCATGGGTATCAATAGAAGCTATGTATGTAAGCACGTCAATCTCTTTGAGGGTTTTGATACCAGGGAAAGAAAACTAAACCATTTGCCTATTGCTTCCTTCTTGCTATGTGTATTACCAAGCTGTTTGCCCCACTGGCTTTGGATATTCTCTACTACTATGTTAATTTCCAAACACATTATGCTCCAACAAGTCCTCTGGATGGGAATATCACTTCTGCTCCCCACAGCTGCCATCAGAGGGACAACGTGTGTGTCTGAAGGTACCCCTGGAATCTGCTGAATCAGACTCCGAGTTTCCTGCTACAGCAACATTTTACAATTCTCCTCTCCCTTGCTGACCTAAATATCTCCCTTCCCTGAAACATACAAATTACATCTGTGATGCAAACATTGCGCCTGCGTGTGTCTGTACGCAATTTACTCAGGCAGAGCTTTTACTGCTCGCTTATTTTTCAGAGTAAGAAAAATAAAGGTCTCTGTACTTAGCCTATGATGACAGTTTTGCAGCAGGAGAGCACCGAACAAGAAAAATGAAGACTGCAGAAGTGGAAGGAGGAAATGAAAGTTGCTCTACCGACAGGGCGACATGAATTCAGCAATGGGTGGATTAGTCTTAGTGTTATCAGTGATGATGAAACACAGCAGACTGTGGTAATGAAATATTTATGAATGGGGAAATGATACTGCATTCTGCAGTGCAGCACAGGGGAAAGTGAAATTTCAAGAATACTGTAATAGCAAAGCCCTCCATTAATTATCGAAAGCAGGCTGTAATGCCAGTTACTATGACAACAGGGTCCCCTATGTATTTTGCACTATTGGGGGGGCAGAGGGGGGAGAGGTGGGAGAAAGAGGGGGCTGCTTCTATTTACTGGAGTGCATTGTATTTCTTTTTCTCTTGTTGTTAATTAGGACTATCCCAGCCTGTGACCGTGCAGTTAATTTAAATGATAAAATTATAAACTATTGGCTAAAATACAGGGAAAGTCTTTAATAAATGGTACTGATCTTTTTAGTCTTTCCATATTAAGGGACATTCTATCATAATTATTAATATTCTTATCTAATATTAATGCATGATAATGTAATAATAAAAAGTGAAACGCTACTAGAAGTATGATTATTAATAATAATTTTGACTGGTTTAGGCTTCCACTCACAAAGCATTTTAGAAGCAGTGATTAATTAAAGTGTCAGTATTGGCATACTAAATGCACCACTGCATTTCCAGATGGGGCAAGGGAATGTGTGACCTCTGCCCACTTATTTTTAATTACTACTTATTTGATTTCTTAAATCCATGACTGTCTTTGAGATATCCTCTTATCCTCAGCAAAGCCAAAGTTTTTTTCTGCCCCTACCTCTACCTGGTGCAGTCCATGCAAGGAAAGCAAAGTACAGACCATGACAAGGAAGAAGGGCATGGTCTGAAACACATCTCAGGCCCCTGTCAACGTGCCCCGTTAAAGCAGCACCTTTGTGAACAGTACCTCTAAAAATATAACATTCTAAATGGAATGGGCAGAGGAGTGCCCTCCAAGCCCTCTGCTCTGATGGCTGTGGGTGCTGGGGATGGGTGGGCATAATGGGCCACAGGTGGTGCCCACTGGCTGGCTCTCCCTGGGCAGCATTTGCTGCTGTGGCTGTAAGAGGCAGAGCACTCCTGCATGGACCTCTGCTCCGGGTCAGTCAGACATTGCTTACGTCTTCATCTTCTCATTTAAGGCTTTGCAGTGCATTTCATCCATTGTTATCAAAGGGCTCTGTAGATGATCTCACTGTAGCTCCTTTCCAGTGGGCAAAGGGTGCTCCAGGCCCAAGGTGATTTAGGTTATCGGTAGCAGAGGGAAGAACACGATCCAAATCTCTTATTTTCAGCTTCAGCACCTTCTTCCTTCTTCAGGAACAAACTCCTGATACTCAGGTCTTCTAGGAGGGAAATCATTGTGAAGGCAGGAAGGGAAAATGGCTGGAAACTTGCAGCATAGGTGCTCTCTTGCAAGTAGCCAGGTGCAATATTTCCTTGTGCACATTTCCTTGTGCACATTTCCTGATCTTACAGGACAAACAAAGCCAGAGGCAGGCGTCTTAGCCCTGTGCACCTGATCGGGTGCAAACGTGACTGGATGAGCAGCAAGTCAAATGTGATTTCAGCAAGGGAGTTTCTGTATCACCACTTAATTGGAAGTGCCACAGAGGTTGCAATTTGTTATGTGTGGGTGTATGTACATGCATGTATGTGTGCATGTGCTCATGCATCCATAAACGTGTGTTTTATACGCATAGGAGGCAACAGACTGGGCACTGTGTGAAACTTTGGCTCAGGGAGGAAGGATTTTGCCTGATTTTGTTCATGTTGAGCTTGTTGTATGAATATGGAGGAAAAATCCATTTATCATTTGTTTATTACTGCAAACATTCCTGTCTTCACCTCCTTGCAGTTCAGAGCTCTCAGCTCATCTTTGATTGGATGCTTTATTGCCATCCTGATTTCTGATTGCGGCAATCACCTGCCTTGACATGGCTCAAGACAGGAGCTGGGAATACTCCATGCCCTTTAGTAGCATGTTTTCCCTTTTTTTAAAAGGAAACCCCAAACTCACAAACCAAAACACAGCAGAGTGAGAATGATGTGCACACCGTGAGCCATAAACAATGGAGTAACGTAATCCAGGCGATGAACAGCTTCGGGGAGCCGGAGGGGACAGCAAGGGCTCCGTTTTCACTGTGATGAGAACTGCCCCAGAGGACCAATATGGATGTGAGCTTTCCTCTCCTTGGCTCCAAGGCTAGAGACATGCAATAAATAGTTCAGACTACAACTCACTTACTTACAATGTGGGGAAGGACAAGCCTGTTAGGTATGGGAAAGGAAAGCAGGTCGGATTGGTTTAACAGTTCCAGAAACTTGACAGATAAGAAAAGGTTCTGGTAACTGTTTGTTTAGTGTGGAAAAGGCAACAAGTAGCCGTGGGCTTGGGAAATGTAATAATATTCCTCAAACACAATATCTGCCAGAGACAGGTCTGATGTATTAATCCTGCCCCGGCACGGAGGAATGGCTCAGCATTCCCTGTAGCTCTCCCCCACATTGTGAGCTCTGTGTTTAGATGCATTGCAGAAGGAAGACTGTTGGAAAGGGACGTGGATGGGCTTCAGAGAAACCCAGTGCCAGCATCCATAGCCATGTTTTTGGGACAGAGGATGGGGAGGGCCTTGTGTGCTGCAGGAAAATCAAAAGTCCCAGGGTTAATTTTAGCATCGAGTAAATCATGCCACAAATAATTCCCACTGCTCTCTGGAGGGCACTACCTCCACCTCTGAGTATTTGGTGATGTCTGTGGGCCCATAGTGGAAAAAGGCTGAGCTGAGATATTCCCTTTTCCTCTTCTAAATGGCTACTGGTTGTCAGTCTTGAGCGTGTGCACATGCATGTGTGTTTGCTTGTGTGTGTAGACTTCAGTTCATTAATTGTCACATGCAACTCTGCTCATCAGGTCAGCAGGGCGTTGGCAGGAGTAATCTGGTGGCCTCATAAACTGTATTCTCTGGGATGGAAGGTGTCATTAGCAGATTTGTGCATCTCTGTGTGGAAAAGACAAACTGTATCCCTAAGATGCATCAGCCATCTGAGGTAAACCTTGCCTGGCCCTCTGGGTTTGTTTTATCCAGCTGCTGCCAGCTACAGTATAAATTACCCCATCTACACAAGGATTAACCCGTGAGCCAATCTGTGTCAAAAGCCATCCTTGTTGTCTCAAAGAGGACAGGGTTTAAAGCTACCACACTACAAAGATTTGCACAAAACCTTGGGGTCAGTGTAAAATAAATGTCAAATATCCATAACACAAACATTTAGAAAGAGCACTGACCAGTGTTTATGGACATTTTATCCAGCTGAAGTGAGAGTCCTGTCACCAAGCTTGGGAAAGCAACCTCTGAATGGCACCAGGAAAAGCAGGAGATGAGCCTCAGCAAGTGAAGGAACTGTGCTGGTGCCTGCCCAGTGTGTAGGAGGAGGGAGGGAAATAAGTGGGGGGATTAGTTTCTGGTTGCTTCTGCTTCTGACAGCCCCTAAGGTGCTAGGGAGAAAAAAAATGCTTGCATTAGACATGTTTGCATCACTCCATAAATAATATCAGCAGTGAGACTGAGGAGGGGCTTCCCTCAGAGGCATGAAAGCCATAAGGAAGGAATTCTGGAGCAGGAGGCTGTGCATTGCCTTGGTGGCCTTTCTCTCCCAAGCCCAGGTCCTGTTGCAATTCAGCAGATGCAGGGGCCCAGCCCTGCCCAAGCCTGCAGCAGGAGCCTGGTTTGTACTAAACCAGTCAGAGGAGAAGCCCCCTTCATTAACTGGAGAGTTTTATGTTCCAGCTCTGTCTGTTTATTCTTTCTGGTGCTATTCTGATTGGTTGCTGCAGGGACTGCTAAGAGACACAGGGGAACAGAGAGCACTTAGTCAAGGGCAGAAATATTTGGATGCAGTCAACAATAAAAGGAATCCCTGAAAATTATAGACGTTTTCCAGAGCAGCTATTTTCTCTGCCTGCAATGTTTCATTTGCTCCATTCTGAATTACCCTGAAGTGCAATTAAAATACTTTAATGTTTGAAATCTGGAAATCCTCAGTCCCACAGTCTTAATATCATTCCTGGCTGTGAAAAAGGATAGGAGGAAGGAAGGATTTATTCTCAGCAGGCTGCAGGGGGATTTACACTAACCATTTACATCCACCTCATTGCAAATCTTTTCTGATCAGTCCTTATCACCCAGGGCCTGTGGGTGAAAAGAGGGCAGAGGTGCTGGTGGTACTGGCATCTCCCCTGCTTCCAAATGAGCAGGGCAGCTGTGGCACCCTCCCTTTGCAGCCCCAAACCAACCAGGCACTCTGTGCCCTGCTTTCAACAAACCTGGAATAATTTTCTATCAGCTCCTGTGGGAGGAGGTATGAAGCTAAGGCTGCAGTTCTGCCTCTAAAAGTTCACATTTTTCCTTCTTCCAGAAGCAAGTAAGACCTGACAGCTGAATGCAAAGTGAGGATGGAGCTAAGGCATGGGTTTTGTTGTGGTTCTGTAAGTGACAACCAGAGGCAATATATCAGAGAGCACTGTAACCCTCTGTCAAGAAGTACTGTAAGGCTACAATGCAAAAGGTGGCTTTGACCATCAAGGAAGGAAGGCAGGCCAGTTTGTTTTTCCCTTGGCTCATCCTTGGCCCTCTTGCACTTTTGCTGTTCCCTCCAGTTGCCAGTGGAGTGAGTGCATGTGGATGCACATTACAGAGAGAGAAGCACTTGCTAAGCTGAGAGGACTCTGCATTGCTAAGCAAACATTTAGATGAGTGATATCAGAATTTTCTTAAAGAGCATGAGCTTAATTTAAGACTCAGCATCCAGGCTGAGCCAATTCACATGTGCTGGGAGAAGTCTGCTTGGATGAGTGATGGGAGCGGCTGGTACCTGGAGCGCAGCCTGCTAAGTGAGAGAGGCTACAAGTCATCATCTGGGTACTTGGGAGCAGTGTCCTTTATGATCCTCTGATTCATGTGCAAGGAGCTTCACATAACTCAGGGACACTTACAAAGCCCTGTGGTGCCATCCTTCAGAGTTTCACTACAGTAACTTCAGGACTGACTCCAGGCAGCTCTAGGCAACTCTCTGACTCGGGGCCCGGCTGAACAAGGGCTTGGCTGGGCTCTTTGTGCCTGTAATTAGTGAACAAAATTACTGCTACGAGACAAAGGGGACCTGCAGAGGAGTTCTCCTGCCTAGAAAAATTCATGGTGGCAGAAGCATAATCAACACTGAGCAACGAAGAAGAGAGGGAATAAGAAGCAGATCCCTGTGTTGGATGGTTTTGACTCTAAAGCTGCTCACAGCTTTCTACAGTTGCTGCCAGTTTTTCCCTGGTTAGGGGTCTGCCAAAGCCTTACCTACCTGCTGCCCCTGACTGTCAGATGCAGGTGAGGTAAAATGAGTGAGGGTGCCCTATTCAGTGTCCTGTAATTAGAGGAGGATCAGAAAAGAGTCCTGTAATTACTGGAAAAGCCTAGACCTTTGGGCTGTTTCACTGCAGACATGGGTGTGCCAGTGGTGGTGGCTGTGGGCTGTAGCCCCCTGTACCAGCAGCTGTGTGTACCCAGCTAAACCTTAAACCAGCAGCTCCAGTCCATCAGCAGCCTGTGAACACTCTTACTGTGGCAACAATCTTGTGAGAAGTGTCTGATGGTGATGCAAAAAACCTGAAAAGTTTGACAAAAAAGAGGGCAAGAAATGATCTTGTGATTCACCAACAGCTGAGCTGTAAGCGAGCTGCAGCACCTGGAGGGTTAAAAAATGGTGGGGACTTTATTGAACTATTAACTACCATTAGCTCTGCACTCATTTGTTGGTGGTTATCTTATCAGTCAGGAAATTTTGGAATTTCAATCCTTTCTCCCTTTACTATGCCCTAGTAGAAATTGCTCATGCTTAATGGCATCTCTTTTAGGGAAAGATCAGCCAGACCCGTTGCTCTGAGGGGCTGCAGATTTTGGTGCTGCTAGTACATTATCCCTTCAATCCACTGCTAAAACAGTCTTTACCCAGAGTATGTGCTGAGATGTTAAGCCTTTTCTTCAAAGAGCTATTTATTAAGCAGGGAGAGCCTCGAGACAGAAGCAATTGCCTAGATTTTCTGGGAGGAAAAATAAAAATCTTTTTTGGTTAAAATTAGCTTTCAGATTGCAGGATTTAAACCACCTGAGGTTAGAGCCTTGCTGCTCTTCAATAGGCAAATGAGATGTTTCACGAGGAATTTCCTTTGCATGAGTGTGAAATGAGTGCATCTTCCAGCAGCACCTTCTGCAGCATCAGGTGTCTCTCTCCACAGGAGGAACAAAGCAGGGAGCCAGGTGAGATTGCTGGGCAGACAATGGATTCCCTCTGCTCTGTGCAGCACTCCACAGTGGAGTGGGTATTGCCATTTATTGCAAGTGCCCTGTCATTAACTGTTCATTATAATGTATTAAACTGGGGGATCTCAATCACATGCCCTTCCTCAGAAGTGTGCTCTGGCTTCCCTGAAGCATTGTTTGAGCAGGGCATGACAGCACTTGTCAATGGAGCACTCCTGGTGACATGTTTGTGAGTCCTAATGCACTTTTTAATTCTCCCCCGTCAGTCTCCTGCACGTTCTTTCAAATTCAGAGGTGGATTTTTTCCCCATGTCCATCCCAGAGGATGAAGGCTGTGTTTGCCATGGTCTTTGTTCTGTTTTTGCCTTCAGTGTGAGCTGGTCTCTGACTGTGCACCGGTCCCTTATTAGAGTGTGTCCTAGCTCATTTTCCACTCCATTTTCCTTCCCAGAGGACATGTCCTGGCTCCAGCCACTGAGAACAAATTACAAGGATGATCAGAGATATGAACCAGCTTTCTCAATGGGAGCAAATAAAGAGATTACTGGTCCTCAGCCTCCGAGGCTGGGAGGAGATGGAGGCTTGTTGGAGACTGAGTGGAGTGGAGGGAAAAGTTGCAACCATTTCAGACAGTTCTGCACTCGTTCCTTTATAGTACAGGCAGTACATGTGAGCCAGCTTGTGGCAGGCTTCTATCCCACACAGAGTCAGGCTGTGGGAAATCCTTGCCACAGGAGGGTAGAGGTGCTGACAGTTTCTGTGGGATTAAGGGATCATGAAGCATGTCCAGAGAAGATAAATCCATCAAGAGTTATTGCATACAAAGGTTCAAGCAGTCCCTGAGCTGCAAGTGGACTGCGAGCTACTCCTCTGGACCAACTCCAGCAGGTTGGTGTCCCCTGTGCTGGGGCCCCAGGGCTGGATGCAGTGCTCCAGGTGGGGCTCCCCAGAGCAGAGCAGAGAGGAAGAATCCCCTCCCTCACCCTGCTGGCCACGCTGCTTTGGATGCAGCCCAGGGCACCATTGGCTTTCTGGGGTGGCAGTGCACATGGCTGGGTCATGTTCAGCTTCTCCAGCACCCCCAAGATCTTCTCATTAGGGTGCTCTCAGTCTGTTCACCCCCAGCCTGTGTTGATACCAGGGGTTGTTCTAAGCAGGTAGCACCAGGTGTAGCACCTTGTGCCTGGTCTTGTTAAAGCACATAGCAGCTTCCTTACAGCTCCCTCTGGATGGCATCCAATCCTTCAGGTGTGCTGACCACTCAGCTTGGTGTCATCTGCAGACTTGCTGAGGGGCACTCATCCCTCATCTATGTCATTAATAAAGGTATTAAATAACCCTGGTCCCAGCATGGACCCCTGAGTGACACAACTTGTCATTGATGTCCATTGGGACTCTCAGCTGTTGATCAGTGCCCTCTGAATGAGACCATCTAACTGATCCCTTATCCTCCTAAAAGTCCAGCCTTTGAATCCATCTCTCTCCAATTCAGAGAGAAGGATGTTGGGGGGGACTGTGTCACAGATTTTGCAGAAGTCAAGATAAATGGCATCTGTATCTCTTCCCTTGTCCACTGATGTAGTTTCCCCACCACAGGAGTCTAAGAGGTTGAGCAGGCAGAACCTGCCCTTGGAGAAGCCATGCTGGCTGTCCTGAATCACTTCCCTGTCATCCATGTACCTCAGCAGAGCTTCTAGGAGTATCTGTTCCATGATTATATTGCTGATAAGCTTTAGTTATAACGATGTTTATAGAATTTTGTGTTTAAGTCTTGGTTTTCTGTGATGCTCGATGACTTTTCTGCACTGAGGTCGACTGACATCCATCAGCAAAGTTAGAGCCAAGTGCAATAGCTCAAAACCTCATAGGACATTCTACCTTCCTGGGCTGGAAGGGAATGAATGAGTGAATATCCAGGGGTCAGGGATACCAGGATGAGTTACCAAGTCCTGCCCAACCTCCAGAGTGGGTCCTTCTGGGATTTCAGTGATCCCTGAAGGACTTGAGATGCAATGGGGGCAAGACACACAGCTAATGAGGGAACATCTCTGTGGCACCAGCTTCATTGTCATGAACACTGTCTCTGAAAGGGCTGATCTATTTTCTGTGCTGCATATGATGCATGAAGCAGAGGGCTGAAAATCTATTTTAATGGCAGCGAGTGGTGTCAGGTGAATATAAGCTGACATAGAAACCAGAAAATTAGAGCAGCTTCCCTTGACCCAATATTAGCAAAGGGTTTTCTGCAAGCTGTGATAGATGTAGATCCTCAACCATTGATTTT
>VXAC01005917.1:9050-57244 GCA_013399225.1 Rhipidura dahli | reverse complement strand
TTTTTTTTTTTTTTTGGTACCTGTCCACTAATATTATGATAAAGTGTTTGTTTTGTAAGGTTGTTTTTTGTTTTTTGGTTTTTTTTTTTAAAGAGAGTTGAGTTGCTGCAGCGTTGTGAAATAGTGGTGATGCAGTTATCTATGAGATACCTAAGTACCATGACACACAGAGCATTAGAATTCATCATGCTTGTTATTGTCCTTTTACAAATGACTTTATGCCAACCAGTCAAAGCTTGAGACTACTAATGCAGCTGCACAGAGGTAGCCACACACCATCCTCTGTGCAAAGGATCTGATTTGATCATTAAAGAGGTAGTGCCAGGGACCATGTAAATTAAGTTTTTTGAGAAGCAGATAGGGGACGTGGACTAAACACTGAACACAGGAGGGGATTGCCAGTACAAATGTGACAGGAGATTAGGAGGAAATACTTGTCAGTGAAAGGTAATAAATGTGTGTCGAGAACACATGGAACTAGGGAAAGCAGAGAGATGGATTTTCACTCGAGAAGGCTCCCTGATGGCTTCATGACACCCCTTCTAAACTTGACTGAGCTTTAGGACTCATGAATTCTGGGCAAATAGGTTCACCTGCACCTGAAGTCCTCTGTTTTCCTCTGACAGAAGCACATCTTCAAAAGACTCAATTGTCTGACTTACAAATATTTTTTCCATTACTTCAGCCCTGATCATCAATTCTGTTCCCTGGGGTAAATGGCCCTGGATGTACCCTTTTCTCCTCCCATCCATCTGTTGTGTCTGCCCAGGAATTCTTTTAAGTTTCAGCTTCATTTTCCTCTCTCACACCTGGATGACTTAATCATTGAAACATCCAGCCATAAATATGTGGTGTCCCTAGAATCATCAGGGACTCCTTTCCCAGCCAACAAAGGGAGGGGAAAAAAAAACCTTAAGGTACCCCAGGAACTGAAAATTTTGTGTTTGTGGCAGCCAAAACCAAGCTATCTCACCTGAGAGCCAAGTCTTATCAGCTGAGGCTGGGGGTTGAGGCTGGCTCTGAAGGACATTGGTAGAGGAGTTTCTGGACTGCACCTTACTGCAGAAATGAGGAGGTTAAGGTGCTCAGATTTTCTGCACTGAAGTATGCAGGATGAAAGACTTTGGTTCATAGCATGAAGCTGTGTCAGGAGAGGCTTAGGCTGGATATTGAGAGAAGTTTCTTCCCCCAGAGGGTGTTTGGGCACTGGAACAGGCTCCCCAGGGAAGGGGTCACAGCACCAAGCCTGACAGAGTTCAAGAAGCATTTGGACAATGCTCTCAGGCACATGGTGTGACTCTTGGGGATGGTCCTGTGCAGGGCCAGGAGTTGGACTTGATGATCTTTAATGGATCACATCCAGCTCAGGATGTTCTAGGTCTTCCAACATTATAATTAGAACTTGATCATCCCTCTAAAACTAACTCTGGTGCGGGGATATGTGCCTGCTTTCATCATGGGGAAGTTTATTTTTTGCATCCATGAGGGACTTAAAACAAAACTGTACACTCTAAGTGGAGAGGATATTATAGCTGGTGGGTGGGAGATTGCTGAACAGTTTTGTTGAGTCCTTATGCCAGTAGTACTGGCCTGAGGAAGAAGAAATTTTGTTGGAGAAAAAATTCTTAGTCTCTCAGGAGTGAAGTGGGTAACACCTAAACCTATTAGTGGAATTACCTTTTTTTCTTTTTATAACTGCAGATAAACCAGAATGTATTCTAAGTTCTGTCTTACCCCAGCTGTTCTACTCTTCCCTGGTGAAAAGGACTTTTTCAACCGGCCCCACTCTGTCAGACTTCTTTCTTATGAGACGCCCCTCCAGTGTTTCATTGAAGATGTTATTCTGCTTTTCAGGGCAAAATAATTTTCTGCTTTCTGTACAGCAGTGAGAACTGCTCTCCATGCTTGTTTCCTGATCTGCTTGTTTCCTTGCTGCTACTTTCTCATTTCATCATACCACCAGTGGGGAATATTAATCAAGGCCTGTAATCATTTGGATTGCAGGTGGTGAAATGCCCTGTCTTTAAGTTGTATAAAATATGTCCATAAGCAGCAGATGCAATGAGATGCAGTTTCCTAAGGACCTGTCTAGAGATTGAACTCTGCTGTTTAGTAAAGGCTGTATTGGCACTGCTCTTGTCCCCACAGTGAGGTGATCAATAACGCTCATTTCCATTACTCAGTGACTTTTATCTGTCAATTATACATAAACTTCAGATTTTCCAAATCTTTCCTACTCTCACAACTGGGTGTCATCCTCAAGTGTGATTGTTGAAGTGACTAGTTATGACTGATACAATCAGAAAGCTTAGTAGTGAACCTAGTTTCCTTAGGAAGTAACTCTAAAAATTTGCAGTAGAAGTGTGCTTTTTGGCTTGCTCTAACAGGGATTGTGGCACGACACACAAGGTGCTAATTATTAGTGCATTGAGTTTATAGTCTTGTCTCATCCTGGCTTGAGAAATGAGCCTTCAGCTTTTGCTGGTGGTAAAGCTACTGAAGAAGAGCAAAGTGGAACAGGTCTTGGTTTCCTCCATCCCACCTTGGCCTGCCAATAAAAAAATTGGACAGCAACACATTTTGCAGAAGGCTTGTGAACTGTATCAAATGTCAATAACAAAGTATCTTAAATGCCTGTGCCCAAGCAGCTGTCTGGCATGTTCCTAGGAAGTGCTGCAACCCCAAAGAGATTTTGGTGAAAAGTTGGAACCAGTTGCATTGCAGATATTTCTGGGCAAGCTCCTGTACCCTGTATTCCCACAGGTATCACTTCCACAGAGCAGAATTACAAAGCAAATTCCAGAGTCCCCAGTGATGTACATAATCATATTGCTGGTGGTGTGATCTGCCAGGAGCATCAGAGCCAGCCCCAGCAACTGTACTTTATCTCTTGGTATAGTTTGCAAAAGGAAATGTTCTTTGGGTCCTCTTATCTTGGTAAGCACCACAGACTTGGATGAGCTGAGAGTGCTGCTTTTTTTTTTTTTTTTAATGTTCACTGGATATATCCACATTAAGAACAGAAACTATTGCCTTCCAGGATTAACAGAATGGTACATGTAGTCTGATATCCCATTCCTGAGAGGGCCTACAGAGGATAATGTGAAAATAGTGGATGAACAAGGAAAATGTACAGGGGTGCAACAAAAAATTGCAGGTCAGATATTTCTTAGATCAGATGGCTTGTCTGTGTATTTAACACCCCTCAGTGGACTTTTCTTCCAAGTAGCCATCCAATCCTTTTGAAGCCATGTAAAATTAACATCCACAGCATCTCGTGTCAAGGAGTTCCACAGCCTCCTTAGGCACGTGGTTAAAACTATTTCCATGTGTTTGTTTTGAACCTGCAAGCTTTGCTTTACATCCCTTGCTTCTTAAGATCCTGGGAGGGACTAATCAACCCCGACTCCTTACAAAGGCATTCATTAGTTCCATTTTTGGTTTTCCAGTTTTTTCTGTTTTCCCACCAATCTCCTTGTATTCAGCATTGCTGATTTTAGAATTGAAGGCATCAAGTCACCACAAGATAACTTGCCTTTTGTCATGGATTCCCAAACAGCAGAGCAGGATCCTCCAAATCCAAAAGTGTGCCCAGCAATGATGCCTCAACAGCTTCTCTCAAGTGTCTTCTCTGTAGAAGGAGCTCTGCACATGGGAGTTGCTCAGCACTTGGATTAAGACAACCCTTGTTAAAACATTGCTGTGGCACTTTGCAGAGGTGGTTCTAAATGCATCATTCTCTGCCTTGTGTGATGTTTGTATGATTTCCAGGAATATGAGGGGAAGTAATTTATACTGAGACTCTTCAATCAGCAATAAAAAGCCATTATACAGCTGGAATACTTGGCTGGTGTTCCTGGTGCAGACGACAACATGAACATCTGTGTTGCAATATGAGAAATAGAATCAGACTGTCTGGTGAGGATGGCTAAGGGGCAGTCATTTGCAGAAAGTAGGGCAGCCTTGTTTGCACTCCAGGAGGCTGCTTGCTGCTTTGCATACCTCAGGATGCCAAGGGAAAGTCTCTGCTTCATAGAAGTGCTGAACCACAGGGCAGCATCACTAGACCCTCAGAAAGGGCACCAGACTCGTGATGGTGTGGCTTTGATTTAGTGAATCCCTAATTGTGTAGAAGAACAGATTTGTTTTTATGCAGAAGCTTTTAAGCTGTGATACTGTTTTCATTTGCTTGTCTGCTGCACAGTATAAAATAGGCAAGACCAGCAAGTGGGTGTAACAGCTGGGTACCTGGACTTTGGAAATACTGGAAAAAACTGCCTGCTGCTTCCTTCTCTGCTGGTTGCTGCACAGATTGAATCTGAAGTCAGGATTTAAACAGTGAAATCCCTAGATGGTGTCAAGTCTGACAGCCTGCTGCACACTGTCTTGCTCTGATACATCTGAACTCTCCTCACTAGGAGCCCCAGAGACAGAAGAACAGCCCTTGGGATGCCTCTTTTTTGTAATTCGTGGTGGGGTCTGATAGTGGGAACGCTGCTCACCCTCTGCATTTATCAGGGTGGGGGCAGTGGACGGGCATCCGTGGGCAGTGGAGCAGGACTCCTGCTCTAGGCTCCCTGTGTGACTGCAGCACAGACTGGTGGGGGCTGAGGAATAGTTGGACCCTATTTCTGTTCTGTCTCCTCAGAGTGAGGTTTGTATTTAACAGCTTTGCAGCAGTCAGAGCTCACATCCAGAGCTGGAGCAGGGATGTGCAATGAACAGCAATTTTCCCTGCTAACATCTTCCCTTCTGTCTGGATGGGGCTGGTTTTTGATCCCTGTTCAGTCCTACTTGTCCCACCTGGGCATTCCCTTAAGGGCAGCCACCTGAGGAGGCAGATTTTGTGAACAAGATGTGTATTTCTTAGAGAACAGCCATCTGAGGTTGAGCACTTGCAGTTGTTCCCCCTCTCTGGGATGTGAACGTGTCATGCTGATGTACAAAGTGCCTGTGTTACCCATCCCATAAACCTCTGCTCCCTCAGCCCTAGAGAGATGGGTGTCTTTTCCATTTGTTTTGGTCAAGCTATTGTGTAAATGAAGCTACATCTCGTTGGTCATACAACTGAAAAGAAGAGATTGGAAACTGCTCAGAGCAGAGGCTGTCTGTCCTGGTGCCTATTATAGCTAACACACATCCCTGAGAGGCAATGCCTCATAATTAATCGCTAAATAATTAATGATAAGAAGAAGCAGATACTACTCAGGAAGTAATTAACCTCCTTTGGCTTACAGGGAAGTCCTATGGAAGGGAAGAGTAATTAAAGGCTTTTTAAATTACTCAGAAAAATCCCCACTGACCTCAGTCAGGACAGGTTTAGGAATTGAGTCCAGTAGGATTTCCTTAGATATCAAATAAAAATAACTTTGTTCCTGTAGTTAAAATTTCCTAATCTAGTATTTTTTGTTAATCCTTGTGTACTAGTGTGCAGACTGGATGAATAATTTTATTTTTATTTCATTTGATTTATATGTATGTTAGCTATAAGGTATGCTAGAATTTTCCTTGGGAAGCAAACAGGTGGCTAACTCACAATGGAACAGGGGTTTTCACTATTTCAGTCAGGCACTATCATACAATGGACCAAAGTAAGACCTGGATGGCAACATCAGTTTTCAAGAGGTATCTTTAGGTAGCAGGATGCATGCACAAAGGCACAGAGAGCATGCAGCATCTTTTTTGGTTCATAGCTGAAAGAGACTTTTGCAGTCAATGCCATGTTCCTTCAGATGAATTCACCCAGTCCTGCAGAGATGTGCATTTTCTGAGACTTTGGAGCTGTCACAGCTGAGAGAGCTGGAAGCATCAGCTGAGAATATCAGAGCACACAACTACTCGATATCACTTCATCAAGGTAAGCCTTGTGACTTTTGATTCGTAACTCCATTGGTCTCTTGCAAATCAAAACTAAACAAAAGACACAACCTTCTCAAACCCTTGCAAGGTATTTTTAAGCCAGGGTGAGTTAGAGCTCTGAATTTCATTGTTCCCAACAGCATTCCTAATGGGCCCCCTTCGAAGATGTGTGTCTCAGGAGTGTCTTGAGGCACAGATAATGAACACCTCCTGGCTTCCAGGATTCACCAATGTCCTTTGCAAGTCCTTCCATTTTTCTTTATCATCTCATTATACAGGCCATTCCTCTCTCCTGATACCAGGTAAAGGGGATTACATTATGCTGCCTTTGTCAAATGCATGACAGAGAGTATGAGAAAATGTCAGTCATTTTGGTTCTGTCTTTGGGGCTCTGAGGAAGTTCTGTCTCTCAAGAAACTTCCTGTTTTCTTAGCTCAGATGTATTTGGCAAACTTAGAGCTTAATACTCCCTAGTGCAGTGGAAAATGAAATTACCTTTTATTCTCCCAAAGCCACTTTGGAAGCGATATTGTGCATGGCATGACTTTACCAGTGCAGGTAATCCACTTTACCTGTATTCCTGTCCTAGTACTTGGCCCCAGATAAGTTTTACTAGACATCCCTGAGAAGATGGGTGGCCCAGGGCTGTGCTGCATCCCTGGGGCAGTTGTGGGGAAACCCATCTGGTCCCTGTGCTCCCTATCCCCTTTCACCAGTGCAGCTTAACCAGCAGCTCGAGGCTTCGCCCTGATGGAACCCCCGGTCCCAGCCCAGTGCACTCAACCCCCAACCTTCACAGGAAATCTCAGGCAGGTATTGTTTCTTCACATCTGGGAGACCAAGAAGTCTCCCCAGCCCTGGCTTTCCTTCTACCACAGGGCCTCCTCCCTTGAACACCAGGAGCACGAAACTTCAGTGGCTGTAAAGGTGTAGCAGACACTCCCAGGAGAATCTGGGCCTCCTGCTTGCTGGCATCCCTACTCTGCCCAAGTGGCTCACTGCTGTGGAAAGGACAGCTGTACCCTGCTGCTTCCCCCTGGGCCCACTGCTGCTTTTGTGCCAGCTCCCTTGCATTGACTGATCCATGATGCAAGCACGAGTGAGATGCAGTGATTGCAGGCACCCCCTCGTGCCCCTGATGAGATTAATTTTCCAGGGGTGTTGTCCCCCTGCAATTGCTCAGTCTCTGGATCCAATGCAACAGAGATGCAAGAAACACAAGGGACAGAGTGGGACTCTTGAAACAGCCCACAAAGGGCTGCTGGTCCTGTTGAACACTAGATGGACCTTTGCTCTCCTGTGATTTACACACGCAGGAAATTCCTCATCTGGAGCCACCTTTCCCCAAGGTCATCTCAGATAGGAAGGAGCTGCCCTTTGCTGTTGTGGCTGGGAGCAGGGACAGACCAATGCAATCCCTGTGCAGAACAGAGGGAGCACTTAAAGCTTCAGGATCTCCCACAGAAATGCTGTCCTCTGCCTAGACATCACTCTTGTTTCCATCCCAAGGGCCACAGGCTAGTTAGTAAAGTACACCTACTGACAGTACAGTATAGCTCAGTCAGTGTGACAAGCATGGAGCTATTGTGTACTAAATATTAATGCTACATGTGGATTTGACCCATCTGGGTGGTTTGGGAGCCATTAGATTCCAAAAGAAGTCACTGGAATGTCCCTTGTCACTGGATGGCATCCAAAGGGTTTGAACAAGAGGCAGAAGGAAGTAAAATAAGGAAAAAAAGCCTCCAGTGGAAGAGGTGAGAGCTCAGGTGGCAGTGATAGTTTCCCCTTAGGCAAAACCAGTTCAGGATATTTCCTTCCTGCTGGCACCTGTCCTGCAGCTCCCAGTGCCCCAGCACTTCTCTCCAGCCAGGCTGGAAACCCAGCCACTGAAACGATCTGCGTGACAAGAAAACACAAAAACCTCCAAACCTCCAAAGCCACAGACGCCACTGCACAGCAGCAGAGCCCTTGGAGTGCTAACAAACATCTACAGGCCACTGGCAGCTGGTGCCACCACATCCCTGAGTCCAGAGCCTGGGGTTAGCTCAGCTGATGGGAGCATGGTGCTGGTAATGCCAAGGTTTTGGGTTTGATCCCTGTATGGGCCACTCTCTAAACAGCTGGGTTTGGTGATCCTTGTGGGTCCCTTCCAACTCTGCTCTGTGAGTTTTCTGGTCCCAGATCCCTCAGGGCCTTCCTGCTGAGTTTGGTGAGCCTTAAGTACTCTTGTGTGCAAAGCATTTGCAGGGTCTAGCACCCAGTTTGAATTCAGGCGCTCAGTAGAGAGCTCCACATTATACAGTTTTGGCCTTTAACTCTGTGAAATCTCTTAAAATCATCTTTCACCTGCAGGGCACTGATGCTTCTGTCCCTTGATGCTGAGGTCTGCCTGCATTGGGATGTCAGGGACCTGTGCTCCCCCAGGGACACGCCTGGTGACAGCAGCAGCCACTGTATGGGATAGGAGAAAAACTTGGTTTGAGCCTCCAGTTCCCACCCCTAATATACATTTAAATGTTTTTTTCTGACTTAAGACATTATTGCATTATGGCATAAATGCTCTACCACTGCCCTAAGGGGATGTTTTAGAGTGTTTTGATTTTTTTATGTTGTTTTCTTTTTGTTCTGTATGTCAAACTGAGCAGCTGAGAGCCTAATGCAGGCACTAGGAAGATGGAATGGTCCCAGCCATCACCATGACACAACTCTCCCTGCAGTAGCAGGTGGCTGAGAAGGTGAATTTTGTGTGGAGGGAAGCAGGAGTATGCTATGTTTTCAGTAAGAAATCTCAAGCAAGACTGCACTGACAAGGGCCTGATGCATACAGTGAAAACATCAGTGGTAAATCACAATGAAAATAAGCATCAGCCCCAGGCTTTACTCAGAGAATAATTTTCCAGCCCCACTCAGAGTAAATTTTCCCTTTTCTCAGCCCCCCAACAATTATGCTAACCCTATTCCAGGCCTCCAAGTAACCAACTCAACCTCTCACCAATAAAAAGCTCTCTATGCATGACTATTTCTGCCACCCTCAGGCTGCTGTGGCAGTCCCTGCCCATGCCCACACCACAGCTAGCACTGAGCTTTTTCCTTCTCTCCCTTAACCCTAACCATTGACTTCTCAATCCTTACCCTTAAGACAGCATCCCCACTGCCCAGATACTCAGTATTCCTCAGAGATGGATTCTGCCTTTAGCTTTCCATTTCCTTGGGCAGTTTCTGTCAGCCCCACACTGGCACATGTCCAGGGGGCTGGAGGTTTCAGTTTTTCCTTTACATCACCCCAGCTTGAGCCCTGAAAGCATTTCCAGCCCTCCCACAGACTAAGCATTCCCCAGAGCAGAAAGGCTCTGCCTTTCCTTTGGCAGACACTCCCAGCCCTCTTCCAGCTGTAGCTCTGAGGGGATGGGATTTATTCAGCCTCATTCAGAAAAGGAAGAAGGAGAACTTTATTGCTGTTTGCAGCTACCTGATGAGAGGGTGCAGAGAAGATGGAGCCAAACTCTTCCCAGAGACTTAAAGTGGCAGGAAAAGAGGCCACAAGATGCTAGCTGCTACTTGGAAAACTCCAGATAGATCTTAAGGGAACAAACTTCACAACAAGGTTGGCCAAACACTGGAACAGGTGCCCAGGGACCCTGCAGACTCTCCATCCTCAAGGATGTTAAAAATTCAGCTTGCTGAAGCTCTGAGTAGCCTGACCTGACTTTAAAGCTGTCTGAGCTGTGAGCAGGGAGGTTGGGCCAAAGGACAACCAGAGATCCCTTTCTACCTGAGTTACTGTACAATTCTGCCACTATGAACCTCAGCCTTTGGAAATTTGGAGCCTAATCTGATTACCTTGATGAGAAGAAGTTGTTGTATTTTTAGCAGCAGATTTAGCCTTTGCAAAGCCTATTATTTGCAGCAACAGTTTCACAGGACCAATATCCAAACAACTGCTGGCCCACTAACACACAGCTTCCCAGCACTTGTTGACAGTATATAATAATGTAACATAATATATGACATATGTAACATAATGATAGTATATAATAATTGTGGCTGACCCAAAATCTGACTCTTCAAAATTTTCTTCACATAGATTTTCAGGATTAGGTCAGGTGTTCAAATTTATGCCTTGCCTATCCTGGGCAGTTTAAAGGAATTTGGGAACTCAGGCCCTTTAGAAAAGCTCTTGCATGGTAATGGCAAGGGGAAGGAATTGGCACGCCTGGAGGTGAAATTTGGGAAAGTCCCAAATAGCTCAGTTTCTGCTGCTCTTTTCCCCAAGTGAAGCAAGAGCCCTTCCTGTCTTCCCCTCCTCTTCTCTCACCCATAGGCAAATTAAAATCTTCTCACCATTTGTCCCTTTTGACTGGAAGCATTGTACAGGTCCTTCCTCGTGCTGTTTCATTACCTGCAAGTGACCTGATGTCCTCACTGACATTTTACCCCTTTCAAACAAGTGACTCCAGAGTCCCTCAGCGCTGGGGGCTTTTCCTGATTTTCTCCCCCTTCTTTCCCTTCCTCTTCTCTGCCTAAACACCTATTGGAAAGAAAAGGAGGCATTAAAAAGAGACCTCCTTGCTGTGGGAGCAGGGAGGGGCTGCTGCCCCTGACTCGGTGCAGGGTTAGGTTGGGGCGGATTCGCTCTGGGTTCAGCACATCGTGTGTGTTCCAAAAGCTCACTCAGATATTTCCCCAGGGGGCAAAGCCTTTGCTTCCCCTCTGAATTCATCCATCACCAGGCAGAGCACACTCATCCAAAAAGTGGAATCTGGCATCACTGCAGGATCATTATAAGGGTTTGATAGAGAACATTTCACCACCCTATTTATCTTGTCAGACCATACCTGACAGGTCAGCTGGGGAGGTGAGTGCCCTTCTCAGCTGAATCACTTGAGAAGTGTTATCACCCAGGTCAGCTCAACCCAATCCCCCTAAGCTGGGAAACCCAGAAACTCAGAGATAACATAACATTTACATCATCTGCCCAACTTTCTGCATTCTATGTCTCTGTCCTAACGGAGTGGTGCTCCTGTTTCATGAGTTTTCATGTAACTTTGCCCAGTTCTTATCTCAACCCACTTATCCTGCTGGCACTGAAGGCAGTAAGATTCATGGGTGAACCTTATCCCATTAAAATAGATATTTATGATTAATAAAAATTAAAAGATGTGTCCAGAACTGATCAAGATACTTAAATCAAGATGTTTAGTTAAGGCCAGGAAAACCCCTGTCTGCTCCCATTTTTATTTGCAAAATCAAACAGAAAAAGTGTACTGAAATACAAATGATAGAAACTCAGGAATGTCTCATTTTCAGCAATAGAGCCCTAGAGCATTACTGTTATCAAGCAAACTGGAAATAAAAACAAACTCCACATTACTTATGATGCACTGTTTCTATCAATACACAGCTGACATTAATTCAGGAGTGTCTGGTTTCAGTGCAGCCTGTACCTCGTTCTGCTGTCAGTGCTTACTCAAAGTACCAGGCTGCAGCTACAAAATCAGATTGCAGGCTGTTTGAGTCAAGTGTCTGGTGAAGCTAATTCATCACAGTAAAAAAATGGTTATGAGGTATTAGCAGCTACTGAGGCTTCACTCACTTTTCCTTTCTTTCTTTTTATTGCCTGCATAAAGAAGACCAATTGCTGTTTGTCAATAGGCCAAAAAAAGAGAAAAATGTTGTTTTGTATGACATTAAGCAAATTCTCTCACTATCCCAGCATATAAATGCCTTGAGGGTGAGAGAGGGTGAAAAAGAAGAAAAAGAAGGAAAAGAAGAAAGGAAAAAAAACTAAGAAGGAAAGCAAGCTATAGGAAAGGTTTCAGAGGGAAAGTGAAAATACTAACAGAGAAGAGGTTGGTGAGAAAGCCTGTTCCTGAGTCAGTATCACAGCTCCAGGCCCAACACTCGTGCACTGACCTGGACACCTGCCCACACCAAAGGTGGCACTGTGGCTTCCTTTAGCCATGTGTGGTGTCACTCTCCCTTGCCTTGAGAACAACAGAGGGCCATGGTACTGTGCAATTTTATCATTTGTTTCATTTCCAGCAGCACCAAGAAAATTCATACACAGGAATAGAGTGGAGCCAAAGTAGACATCAAAACTCTTTTCTCTCTCAAGCTTTCTGAGTAGAGGCTGGAAAAGAGCAAGAGAGAAGCATCCTTTTTACTCCCCGTGTCTTTCAATGTAAGAAGGAATGGTCTTGTTGAGGATTTTGTTATAGTGTACTTGGCAGAGAGAGGTAGAGGAGGACATGGGAATTTTGGAAGAAACAAGGGAGAAATATGCAAAGATTTTAGGAGCTTCCTGTCCAGAACAGGTTTAGAGCTGCTATTCCATCACTTTGAAAATTAGCAGTACTAGGCATGATGCATCTTCTGTAAGCAATTGTCACTGGAGTATCCCCCAGAATGCAGATAACAAACACAATAGGACTTTAGCACTCTATGCATTTACATACAAGGGCCTAGCATGACGTGTTTCCTCAGAGACAAATTATACCCAGTACTCATAAAATGATGAGAAGTGGTAGAAGTATAATTATCAGTTTTCCAGCATGACTGCTGTATGCAGCAAATATGGCAGAGTTGACATCTCAGTGGAGGAAAGTAAGTAAAATATCTTTTTATTTCACCAGTACACTCTTTTACCTCCTACTAGTGTTTGAAATCCTGATGTTCCCAGCAGAAGTGATGGCCTGGTAAATTTTTCTTCTGCCTCATTTTTCCCCTAATTGACTGTGGACAATTAATTGCCACCTATTAGAATCCCCGCCCTTGTTAAAATAGGCCCTTTTATTTTTTTTTTTATCTGAGTTATAAAAAAAAGATGGTTTCAGCATAGTGCAGTGGACTTGTCATAAACATTTAAGATGTACCAAAGTGCCATATTTTCTAGGCAGTATAATAGCATTCCATTTATTGTTTCCTTAGGACTAAACTTAGAAAGGAATGGCTTTATGAAGAAGCTAGTCTTATAGTGAAGTAGATTGATTCCATTGTTCCACCATCAGGCTCCTCAGCAAAATAATTTTCCTTTAATTAAGCCATATGATGTAAATCTCATGGCAATTGATTTAATAAAAATATATGATACAAAATAACATAGGGAAAAACACCTTAAAGAAAAGCAGAAGGATTCCCTGAGCAGAGGAGGTAATGAGAAAACTACTGGAAATGAGGAAAAGGGAAGCTTTTATAGATTTTTTCATCATTTCTGTCTTTGTAACAGTTAGATGGGTGTATACTTTTTGATCTATCTGTGCTTTTGTGTTTCAAGTGAGAGATGTTTTCTGTTTCTTGTCCAAACCCCTGTACTAATATTCTTGTGCCCTGTTGCACAAGTGTGACTGTGTATGTGTATTTTCTAGAAAACCTGTGGGACAGTGTTAAGGTAAAATATCCTCTGCCTGCACTCCCCATTTCAAGTACTGTTTGTTTAAAATGTGGAGGTGGTAAGGACAATCCAGTTGTGAAGATTCATAGCACAGTATCTGATAATTCTGGGGACATCCTTAGGAAAATCTATCTCTCTGTGGCACATCTTTTCTCTCTCTCCCAGTCTCCTCAGGAATCATGCAAAAGCAGCTTCCTATCTGTCATTTGCCATCATCTGTCCTTTTATGGTGCAGATGATCCCTACAAGTTGTTGTTGCAGAAAGCAGAATTTTTCTGTGATGTTCTCTACCCAGGGACATTCACAGGAGGAGAAGCTGTTCAGTAGTGCACATGGACAAGCTGGTCAGAGGAAATGGAGTCACAGGAAAATGGTGAACTCCTGGAAAGCATTGAAAAGTTTCAAGAACACAAGCAAGACTGCAAGGACAGGGGAAGGTACCCAGAGAGTGCTGTGGAAAGGTTGAGTGGAGCAAACCTTGGGCAAACTTCAGCAACTCAGATCCAGAAAAATGTGTGATTTTCACATGGGTGCTTGACTCATCTTGAGAACATTTCTATCTGGATAAGAGCCCTTATGGTCTCAAGGACTCAACATGTGTCTGAGGTAGCATCAGGCCATCTGATTTTAGTGTAATTAGTTGCAGCTCTCACATCTGCAAAATTATCCCAACAGCCTCATAAGAACAATTGTTTTAGAGAGAGATAGGATTTTTTCCCAAGTTTTCTTTAAGGCAAAAATCTTTGACTGTCATTCTGTGGATATTGCTTGTTTTGACCTCAGCCAGCACCAGAAAAAAAAATAAGTTCCAATACAAAATATTTTCTTTTGGTTTTAGGATTAAATTAAATTTCTTTAGGAATCCTTTAGAAACACAAATACATCTCAATCCAGGCTGGGGCCAGAACTTCAGATTCAGATCTTATTTTAGTTTAATTTTCTTTACTGAACCAAACCATCAGTCTTTCCTGGCAGGCAGTCTACCCCAACTAGAATATTTTCCACAACGAGCTCCAGCTAGCCAGCATACTAATGTATGCCTTTAAAGAAAGAAGAAACACCCAGAGTCCTGATGCTTTCAAACAAAACAGCAAACAGTGATTTCCAACCAGCCTTTCCCACCACACAGTAGAGCAAGGGGAGAAGCAATCATTGCTTTCTGAAATCAGCCATGTCAGCCCTTGACACGAAGGAGGTTGGTGAAGAAAGGTTAGCTCTGGTGTCATCGTGCCATTAGGTCTGAGCGCCTCGGAGAGATCTCAGTACAACCTGCCATTCACAGACCCCCAAGGATTTCCTTTTTAAATGAAAGGTTGCAAAAATCTCATTCCCTATTCCAGCACTGCACACACAGCACGTTCCCTTCCCCCCCATCCACTGCAAGAAGCTGAAGGGAATCAGCTCCTTAATGGAGGGCAATGGCAATTCTGCACAGGTGGGAAGGCATAAAACGTTTGCCAGCCAACCGGTTTGGACTCGTGGTCAATGAAATGTTAATACATGACCTGCATAATTTTCCCTTTCCATTAAAAACCTCAGGACACTGGAACTAAGGTGTTTAAAAACACTTCTGCTTCCTGGTAATCAGTGTTTAAAAGAGAAATAAAAATATATCTGTGCTCCTTGAATTTGTGATCAGAAAGCTTCTTCCAGATACCACTGTTCTTTTTAAAGGATTTTGAATGCAACTGAATGTGAGAGATACATAACTCTGCATATCCAACCAATATTTTCCCCTGAAGGTGAAGAGATAAAAGGTTCTTGCTTCAGCCACACCATTGCTGGATTTTTACACTGAGACCTCGTGCCCAACAGTATCCAGGAAAGCTGTGTACAGTCTAAGAGACTGGAGCTACCCATAACAAAGGTTGGTTGAATGAAAAACATTGCAAAAGTCTTTTCCTGAACGTTTATTTATGTCTCAGGGTGGAAAGACAGCCGGTTTAGGCAGGAACATTGATTTATTTTGTAGGGTGGAAAGACAGCTCTTTTAATCAGGAATGTAAGTTTTTCCTCTTCTTCAACTGATGCTCACAATTTGTATGCACAAAGCTACTTTAGTGTTCAAAGACAACTTCTCTTCAGCAGGGTCACCAATACCACAGGTGACTGAACTGGCCTACAACCAGAATAAATCTTACCTCTTGCACTGTTTTTCCATGTGGATGAAGACAGCTATCTTGAAGCAATAGGAAACATGGCTTGGGAGCTAGAAGCACAAAACACAAATGCCAGAGGTGCATCACCAGTTGAGCCACAAGCTTCCTTCATGAGCTTTGGTAAGTAACCTCATTTCTTTGTCTAAAGAGACCCTAAACTCCTCTGTATCTGCTGGACTTGGAATTCTTTATTGCATCTTGACTTTGTGTCTGTGGTTTGTGGCAAAATCCTGAAGCAGCCACCATTAGTAGGAGATTCTGACCCACAGCTGGAATTTTACCCCAAGCCATCTTTACTTTCTCATTCATGTGTGATTGTTTCTAATGAGTTAAAAGACACTCCTCACCTGAGGAAAGTCATACAAATGCCTGGTTTTAGTAGTAATGGGTCACAGAGTGCTAGAGATGAAGTGCTGCTAAGAGTTGATATTTGCTTAATGTGTGGTAAACCTGCAGAAGACTTGGGGCAGAAAATTACCAGAAAAATTAACATTTATTTTTTTCAGTGCACAGAAATATTTTGAATTGTTTTAATTTGAAATTGATTACAAATATCAAGTCACAATTTTAATCACTTTATTTTCCTTCTTGTTGTTTGGGATAGTAACATGATTGCCCTCTTTTCTATTGGACCTAGTTATCCTGTTTTTCCATACTCTATCCCATGGTTTTGTGTCACTGTGTAGCAAAACCAGCCATGGACCAGAAAATAAAATCTGAAGTGTGTGTAGGATTAAAGTGTTGTGGGAAGAAAGAGATCTGTAACACCTGACTGAGCATCAAATGTCACCTCAGTGGTCGATGCAGGGAGCAAATTCTCTGGAGCTTCTTTTCCCCAAGCAGTTCAAATTCCTTCCTCACTGCTGTCTCTGCAAGGTGCCCTGGACAGATGTGTCACCTCCTGGTCCAACATGGCTCGTGCCTGTCTTGTTCAGGGCTGGCTCCCTGTCATGGAGTGGCCAGGACACTTCTAAGCCAAATTCTTCTCAACAGGCAACCCCAGTGACTCTGAGACATAAAGATCACTGTTATGTATGTGTGTGGGGTTTTAATCCAAAGTGCTTTAAGTGCCAGAGATGGTTGTGTCACAGATGCCTCACTTGGTGCCTGTGTGATGGGCGTGTGATTGGTCCCCCAGGACAAGGCTGGAGGCTTCAAACCTGCTAAGGACACTGCTTGGCTTATCCTGGGAGAGAAGGGCTGAATATGATGACATCTGTGGCCACAAAATCTGTCTGTGCTGTTCTCCCCAGAGATTTCCTCTGGGAGGGAGATGATTGATTTACTCCAGAAGGAATGAACTACCACACAGGCACTGCAGAAAGCAAGGCAAACAAGCTGAGGAGAGAGCAAAGATAATCCCAGCTCAAATCTTTACTTTAATTGTATCCTGGGCAGCAATCCCCACAATGAAATAGAGCATTGGTCTCTACACTTACTCTGGATACACAGTTAGCTCTTAAAAATTTAAATTGTCTCCCCTGACTGCTACCCCAAGTGATGGGTCCCTACAGAAGGAGAGAGACAAGCCTAAGGGCCCCATCCAGTCGTGCCAATACCAGTGTGCTTATCACCTTCCTCTCACCACAGGTGGGAACAGGCTTCTCTATTGATGCTTTAGGCCTTACTTACACCTTTTCCTACTCTGAAAGGGTATGGAGCATCACAGAAATCTGCTGCATTCTGCTTCTGGGCTGTGGAGAATGGGGTAAAAAGGGGCACTGGGGCTGACATCTGCAGACCCTATCCCAACCCCCAAGTCTGATGTCAGGGCACTGATCCCTGCAGTAAAAGAGCATGTAAAGGAGGAAGCACCTTTGCCAGCCTTTGTCTTCTCTGTAGCTGTGTAATTGCTGTAGCATTCAGCAGAATGCTGGGCTCATGAAGGTTTCCCAGCCCTTCAAACCCTGATCACAGTTGTAAGTCTTGGGGAACCAGTCTGTGCTGAAAAAGAGCTCGAAGAGAATTTTCTCTTCTCAGCAGAAATCCTCTCACTACGTCTTTAGGCCTTGCATATTGCAAGAAGGGGGTTATGCTTCTGGTATCTTATGTTCTCCAAAGCTTAACTATAATCCCAACACAAACCCTAATGTTATTCACATAGAGGAGTTAACCTCCCTCCCTAAAGGAGCACGTAATTTTACCTCTGCTAACACCAGCTGGCCTTACATTCTTGAGAGCCCTACAATGATGAATGACTCATTAAACTACAGAGGCCAAGCCCACCCCATCTTCTATGCCTGCCAATAGCCTGGGAATTATTCCCAGTGGGAAAAGAGAATCTGTGGCCTTGATCAGAGCACCACCAGTTCTTTCCCTAGGATTTTGCATCCTCTGGAATAGAACTGGCCCTTAGAAGTGCCTCCTCCTAATTTCAATCCCAGCTGGCATGGGTACCACAATAAAAATGAAAATAAGGAATTGGTCCCTGATACCATCTCTCTGCCTGCTTTTAGGAGCTCTGTAGAATCCTGAAGGAAGTTGAGCATTAGAGAATGGCCACAGTGAAAGAGATTTAGATACCCCCAAACACCATAAAAGCATTTCCTAAAGCTGTGGGTTCTGATGTTCTCTGCAGTGAATTGGCCTCTTAAAGCTGTTGCTGGGTGTGCTGTTTTTGTGGGAGAGATCCTGGGGCAAACAGGTAATTCCTGTTCATTCAAACCTATCAAGCTCTGGATTGACCCCAGCCTCCCTTCATTGCAGCTGCAACATTAAAAACAAAGATGCTTGCACATGTGTACACTCTCATACATATCCATGGTGTTTCCTCTGCTCAAAATGCATGCATTAATGACAGAGCTTTTCTTCCAGCCTTCAGAGAAGTGATTTGGGTTCTTTTTGTAAAAGAAAAAGGGATACCACTCCCTGTCCCTAAAAAGAAAGGTTTAGAGAGCAAAATATGCTGAGATAGAGTTGAAGGAGAATCTCTTTTGGAAGCAGCAAGACTTCTTTCCTTCCAAGTGCCCTCTGTTTGCAGACCTGGGAGATGCTGTTCCCTCGAGGTGCCTGAGTTTCCTCTTGGATGTTCACACCCACAGGGAGCTAACATGCATTCAGGGTGTGTAATCAGTGGAGCTGGGTAAAGGGAGGAGCCACCCAATTTGCCAGAGCAGACTCATTAGGCAGCTACTGCCTTAATTACCTACTGGGTGTCTCAGGTTAGGTGATGTGACAATTTCCCAGTGACAACAATTAGCATTCTGGACTGTGATTCACTTTTTGGTGGTTTTGTCAAGGCCTCTTGGATAAAATATGCATGAGCACATCTTGCCCATCCTCCACAACCAGGCCCCTACCACAGGTTAGCAGGCACCCTGGCACAGCTGCCAGCACTGGGAATGTTTTCCATCCTTGCTGCAGCAACACACTGGTGGAGAGCTCACTTGCAAGAGTCCATTAGGCTTGTTCTTGGTACCATTTTCTTGATCTGATTTCATCCATATTTTATTGAAATATGGTACAAAACCAACACAGGGTTAAAGCATAGTCTTTAAAAAAATGGAGAGATGCAGACAGACAGGATTATGAATGCTGTACTTTTCTCCTTTTTTTTTTCTTTTTTTTTGTTTTTGTTTTTGTTTTTACTTTGTCTCATTCCTGAAGCTGCCTTCAGCAATTTCTGTAACAGTTATTACTTTCAGTAGTATTACAGTGCCCTTCAGCTAATGATTTTTAGAAAATGGTTACAGAGATACCTATTTGTTTGTGTGTGTGTATATGAAAGTGAAATATGCCATTTATATAAAACATTTTGTCCATACCTGTAGCCACTGAGTGTCAGAAGACTTTGTAAACTCAGTTGTACTTGGTGCTAACATTGATTCCTTGGCTGAATTATTTTGAAATGTGATAAACCCCTTAACTGTGCATCTAAATAAAATAGAATTTTGACAAATTGAATGACTTTTATTTTACCTTGGATGATAATTTATTGACACAAATAGAACTACTTAATTAAATTCGGCATAGCCAGGTCTGCTGAGGACACATTAAACCCTTTTGCCATGTGATTTTAGTGTTTTGTTGGGGTTTTTTTTAATATATTTTAGACTGTCCTGATATTCCTAGATTAAATTGTGTTTATTACAGCCATACAGACAGTCAATTATTTTGACTATGCAGTTCTTAAGGATCCCACACAGATTTAGCATAGATCTTCCATGAAGAAGGCCTATTAATTTATAATTTTTCATTAAATACATCAGAGATTGAAATCCACTGTTGCTATTCTGGAAATAGATATCCTAATTCAGGAGTACCAAGCCTGCAATTTGTAAAAATGGAAGAAAACCAAGGAGGACAGACTTAACATTTATCACCATCTCTCAGGAGTCCAGATCTCAGTAAATCTTGGAAAGTTTAGTAGGAATCAAAGGAAAGTGCATCATCCCAGTGAGCATTCCCAGTGCTCTTAGGTAAGCTGAAGACTTGAGGTGTCACCTACACCTCTACAGAGAGCATCTTAGCTAGAGGAGAAGCCAAGGAAGTCCTGTCTTCTTGGACAGCAGTCAGAGCAGAGTGGTAATCCTTGTTTGTCCCTGCAATGTTCTTCCTGGTGGAGTTTCAATGGAAGCTTGAACCAGAAAGTCAAGAGAGGTCCGTAAGTTTATACATCCAAGAATGAAGCTGACACAATTGATGCTCTGCTCTGCAGGGAAGAACTCAAGAAGTCCCCACCAGCACCTCAGATCCCCAGAGTGGTTGTTGTCAACCCACCATGACATATGAAGTTCTGTCACTGTCACCAAACAAGCAGACAAAGAGCTAAAAGCCCTTCTCCTGAAAGATTAGCAGATGTCTTCTTGCTAACAAACAGGCCTGCAAGATCAGGGATGGGGGAGAAAAAGCTTTTAAACTGATGCCTTCATTCTGTATTTGGGAGGAGAGGGTTTAAATTCTGATTTTGTTATTGTGCTTCACTCAAAATAATGACACATTTTTTAGTTGATTCCTACATCTACATTATGTTTAGGTCTCATGTTCTTGCATTATACAAGTACACATTGGTACTACACCAAGATATTTGCATTCAGAATAAGCACACAGAGAAAAATTGCCACTAAGACCAGCCAAGAAACAAAGATACATGCAATATCAGAGTAGACATATCACACTTTAGTTAAGGTTTGCCCCTTTCTAGATTTGTAAACACATTGCTAAATGATTTCCAAATAATAAGATACCTGATTTTGTCTATTGGGGGTTGAGTTGGTGAGGGGGAGGGAGGAGGAGGGTGGGAAGGGGAAACAACAATGAAACTGCAAACAAACAAACAACAAACAATAATTCCCCCCAAACCAACGAGTGACTTTGCTGCAGCTTAGCTCAGGGAATGGCTTATTTGGTTTGAAGGGATATTGCTCAAGCAGGCTGGAAGGTTTGAAAACTTTCTCTGGGTTAAATTGGGCAGTATGATTTGAGACTACACTGAAATGTACAGATTTATTCAGGAGTAAATCCCTTGGGGTCATTGGGGGTCACTGGTTACTGTCATCTTGGGCCAGGAGCAATCTCTCTTGTTTTCACCCAGTTTATAACTTTGCTTCAAGGCACTTCTAGTGCTGTTCACTGGCCTTCCTTTAGTAATACAGCAGGCAGAAACCATCAAGCAGCTCAAAACAACCTCCTTAGGTTTTCAGAATGCAGCTATTAGAGAAGGAAAAAGCACATCTTCCCTCCTTTACCCATCTGGTGCCTGCTCTGCAGGGGTGACACCTGTCAGTGCATAGGCTGACAGGGTACTAAGGGGGTGGCCTTCTCTGTGAGGGAGGAATTCATGTTTGAATGACTGCAAGAATTTTTATTCCCTTGGTTTCTACTGTATTTTGAAATGCTGTGTACCTGCATTTGGCAACAGAGATGAGGGAGGGGGCAGGGTGAGGAATGAAGCCATAAACAAGCCAGCCCAAGACAACCCCTTGTTGTGAGCCTTCCTACTTTGACACATGCTCATATATCTTAGAGTACAGCACACTGAAGTTGATTGTTTTGGCTGCTCTTGGTCTTGGTTCTTGGCTCCTGTCCTGGCTTCTGGAGTACTGGGAAGAGTCCACCTCCTGCCAAGCTCACAGGAACAGTGCAGGGAATCTCATCAGCATAGTCTGCCCTCTGAAAATCTAGTCCTCTGCCAGGTGCACAGGGGGAGCTGGGTCCCAGGTGAGGTGGCAGGGTCAGTGGTCAACTCCCAGGGGGTTGGGGTTCAAGGAGGGGGATGGCACAAAATGGATTTGGAAAACAAGGCTGATACCCAATCTATTGTTTTTGAAAAAGGACCAATTAAAGTACTTAATATTAAGGGAGAGAAGTGGGGGGTAAGCCAAACACGTTCTTTCCCAAACAGGTGTAGCATAAAGTCCTGGAAAATTTCTGAAGGTATCTATAACACCTAGAACAAAAATTTTTAACAGTGTGCTGGCACTCAGTGGGTGGGTAGCAGCTGTTGTTTGCTTGCTGGCCTTTCCTTTTCTCTCTTTCAGATCCATCTTCTCACCTGATTCTCCCTGTGGCCTGTTAACTCCAAAACTTACTGCTGTCATGCAGGTGCAGCTGCTGTGCTGCATCCTGTGCAGAGCACTGCACTTGGGACAGAGCACAGACTGACTGAAGAAGGTCCAGAAGCCCACAATGAGATAACTCTTCTGAAGAAATATTGAATTAACTTGACATGAGTGGGGCATATGAAAATTACCTTCAAGAATGTGAAAAAGCTATTGTAAGAGAGGAAGGAAATACAGTCACAGAACCACAGAATTGATGAGATTGGTAGGGAGCCCTTGAGATCATCTAATCCAAGCACCTGTTATGAATACAGTCAGCTGAAGCAGGTTGCTCAGGGACATGTACTTTTGTGTTTGGAATATCTCCAATGAGAGAAACACCACGAGCTCTCAAGGAAACCTGTGTCAGTCTTTAATCCCCCTTGGAAAAGTGTTGTCTGTATACTTAAATGGAATTTCTGGTATCTCACTTTGTTCACCTTTCTTCTTGTCCTATCACTGTGCATGGCAGAGAAGAGTCTGGTTCTGTCTTCCAGCTTCTCTCCCATGTATAAATAACAATCAGGTGTTCATACTCATGGAGAAAATCCCTCTGAGCTTTTGCTTCTCCAGGTTGAACAGTTCCATTTCACTCAGCCTGTCATATGTCAGATGCTCCCACCCCTTAATCATCTCTGTGACCCATCCCTGGACTTGCTCCAGGATGTGCACATCTCTTTTTTACTGGGAAGCCCAGGTGTAGATGAAGGGCTCCAGATATGACTCACTAGGTCTGGGCAGAGGTGAAAGATTACCTCCCTCAACCTGCTGCCATTGCTTTTCTGCATGCAGACCAAGAAGGTTTGTAGTTTCCTTTTACACAAAATTGTGTTGCTGACCCAAGGTCAAACTGGTATCCACCAGAACCCCCAGGTCCTTTTCTGCAAAGCTGTTTTCCACCCAGCAATCCCCCAGCCTCTACTGACGCATGGGATTTTTACTTCCCAGGGGCAGAATTTTGCTCTTCCTTTTGCTGAACTCTGTGGGAATCCCATCAGCCCATTTCTCCAGTCTGTCAAAGTCCCTCTGGATGCCTGCACAACCCTCTGGTGCATCAGCTGCTTCCTTAACTTTCGTGTCACCTGCAGGCTTGCTGAGGGTACTCTCTGTCCCAGCCTGGAGGTGATTAATGAAGATGTTAAATGGTACAGAACCTGGCAGCAGCCCCTGGGGCTCAGCCCTGCTGACTGGTCCCCAGTTACACTCCGTGCCACTGACTGCAATCCTTTCAGCCTGGCAGCTCAGCCACTTTTCAGTTCATCTCTCTGTCCACTTCTCTAGCCTGTACTTTAGCACTTGTTCTTCATATAATCTGTCAGCTCTGCAATGGACAGAACAGGAAGTCAAATTTCAACAAGAGGCATTAATATTAGACAAAATAAAAGAGTTTTTTCAAAGTTTTCCCAAAGTTTTCCCAAGCACTGGGATATATTTTGTGAGGAGATGGTTGCTGGAACAGATAACCCATTAAGGTCATCTCCAAAAAAGACTTTTTTTCTTTGATCCTTAATAACATTTTCAGAAACATCAGCTGTGTGTATTTCTTCCTCAGAAAGAGCTGAAGTGGAACTGAATTAGCTGAATGCTCCCAGGAATTGCTCAGGAAATGGGAGAGGGGTAAAGAGATGGAAGGACAGTGTGAGTTCAGTGCAGATGTACACCCTGACATGGGAGCTCTCCCAGTCCACACTGACATCACTTGGGTGTCTGGAGCTCAGGCTTAGATCCCTTTCTCTACAGGAATTTTTTTTTTGTTCAGACATGAGAGATTCCCATGTGCTTTAAGCACCTTGATTAGCTACTAGAGCATTTCAGCAAAGCAACCATTGTGTTTTATTTTCTAGATTAAATATAATCACATGAGTTTAAAAGAGAGGAACAGAAATAACCACTGTGCTTATCCCCCTGCAGGGGGAATAGAGGCTGGGGCTTGGAAGCAATATCCCTTTCTCTTTTCCCTGGCATGGACACAGCAGTGCCTGTGTCTCTGGTTCAGAGGGAGCAGGAGAAGCTGGAATGTTCAGGCTGCCCTGCAGTCCAGGGATGTGCTGCTGCTGCCTATAAATAGAAAACCTGTCTCTGTAGGAGCACTGCTGCAGCTGATAAGGTGGATATAAACAAACATGGAGCACAAGGGTGCAGCTGTGTGTGATGAAGGCAAAAACATCTTTACTCCAGTGCAAGTCCAGTATACTTCCTACTGGAAGATGTCTCCACATCACCATCTCTTCTTACTTGACAACAGTTTCCCTTGAGCTGCATGTTCCACACAACCTCTGCAGGCTCACCCTCTTATTCCTTTAAACCTTTGTCTGGGTCCAGGAATAAGATAAGCAACGAAAGTTGAAATCTGCCTTCCCCCTCTGATTCCTGTCTGAGGTAAATGGGCATCTGGGCAGCCTCTCAGGCCTATAGGTTGTGAAAAGAGGCAGTAGGAGACACTGCCAATTACAAATTGTAGATAAAGACATTGTCCAGTTTGCTTTGCAACTTCTTTTTAGAAGGGAAAACACAGACTTAGATGTGCTCATTCGATACTGGTGAGGTGGTGGTGCAGGAGCAGATCTCACAGGAAAAGATTTTCTTGGCTCTGATTCATTGTTGGTACAAGTTGGGACTTCTATGTTCAGAGCTTTGGTTTTGCATGCTAGAGAAAGGGATGGCAGACTTCATCAGGGGAGTCTGAATCAGTAGTGATTCATAGCTTGTGAAGCACTCAGATACTTCATGTGAGTGCCATAAAATGACTTGAAAAGAAACAAATGTGAAATATGAGACTGGATGAAAGGGAAAGGACAACATAGTGATCCACCCACTTCCAGAGACCAGAAGAGACCATTATGGCAGTTCAGTAAGACTTTTCCCATAGCACAGACCTCAGAACTTCACTGAACTAAATTCCTACTGCAGTGCAAGAGATGTTATTGAACTAGAGCACATATTTTGAGAGAAGCTGGCCAACTTGATCTTAGATGGAGAAGGGAATAGGAGAATCCACCACTGCCCTTGGAAAGTTGTTCATTCTCTATTAAATATACATTACTTGTTCTTATTTGTTTTATTTGTATGGCTGGTAACAGTCTGACATTTCATGCAGGTGTGCTGGCCAGAGGGGCACACTCTTTTCCTAACTCTGTTGCCTGGGCATGGGGCTCTGAGCATCACACTGCACAGATTTTTAATTTATGAAGTTGACTCACTCTCTTGAGCCCTAAAGCCATGGGTTAGCCAGGAGATCCAGGAGCACTGTCTGACTCCTGAGTCTGGGCAAGTGCCTGGCCTGTGACCTGTTTGCACACTGAGGTGCACACTGCCTGCCTCTGCCACCCCTCTCTGTGCTCTGCTTCTGCAAGAGAAAAGCCCAGGTGAACTGACTGGCCAGAAAGCCTCTCCATCTGTCTCCCCAAAGAAGATGGGAAGGGAACAATGTCCCTGTGATGTACTGCAGGATGTGTACCCAGGGTGGGCTGGGTGGATGCACAGAATATTCCACCCTAACAAATGCTCACCAACCTGTGAACATTTTTTCACGCTCACCACTGAACCCTCTCTAGGATTTCAGCCTTCCCCTGTGAACCCCATCTTCAAGTGCACTGTCCCAAGGCTGGCCATGCTGGTGCTGAGCACAGCAGTAATGAAACTTTCTGAGGTGAAACGACAAACAAATGTTCTGCAGTTTTCTCTCCAGATTTGATTTTGATTTCATTTGAATGGTTCTATTCCTAATTGCTTGCCTATAGCGAAAGCTTAATGTGTTGATTTTCCAAGGGCTACAGAGCAGCACTTGGAGAACAATCAGTCAGATGTTTTGTCACATCCCAGGCAGCCTTAACAGCATTTGCCTGAAATGAAATGTAACATCTCTACACTGCAAGCAATATTTTTGCTGATAATGCTTCTGCATATCTAGCGAAATAAAAATAGATCCCTCCTTTTTTTGGTTTAGACATCAGTTAAAAGCAAACCCAAACCCCCACTTGCATTAAGATGACACAGTACCTAACTGGAAGATGAAGTGGTCCTCCACATTGGACTGCGGTCACATCACGTCCCTGGCTTGATCCTGAGCCATCTGCTAATTGCTGTGGTTTTGCAATCAAGTATTGCAAAGCTAATTCAGTTTGGAAGAAGTTGTTGGAACATGGATTCATCCTTGGAAATCGCATAGCATCTCTGCTAATGGGTACTGCAGATTGCTAAGCTGCTCCAGCCTGCTTTGCCACTGGATGAACTAGCATAGAGTCCTGTCTTTTAAAGACTTATGACACCCTGGGGTGTTGAGCAGCTCTGCAGGATGCTGCAAGCTAAGGAAAACTCTGAGGCCATCTGCCCTTAATGCTGGACTCAAGGGCTGTAGGGATGCTGAACCTGCTGGCATGATGGTCAAGTGCCCCAAAGCACCTGGGAATACCACATCAGAGCACACCAGCAGTTTTCTTGCCAGCATTTGGGAACTGCTATGCCAGGCAGCTGTGGGGCACATGGTGCAGGGGATGCAGGGCAGGCCATGCTCTGGGCTGCTCTGTTGGTTTCTCTGTCTTGCAGCTGCCACAGCCCAAAATGCTGCACTGCTCTTCTGGGGAGAATGCCATGCCAAACACACTAAGAAAAGGCAGAAATTAAATGCAGAGTGCATCCAGACCAAAGTGGGATGCTTGGATTACTGAAATCCTCTATGTGTCCCTTTGAATGCAGTGGCAGCACCAGCCCAAAACATTCCTGGACTTGCAGTTCCAGCCTCCTTGGGGGCCTTTGTCCTAGACATTGGTCTGTCACGGGTATTAGAAACATCAGACTGAAAAAAACGTGATGGAAGGACAGGCACTGATGTGTCATCATCTTCTGCTGTCATAACCAGTGCTTTTATGATCTCCATTACTCTGATGTCCCATTTGACTCAGTCTTTTAAGGTACTTGTCCTCACAACACCCCAGTGAGGGACAGGAAATGCTGCAGATGGCCACAGACCATGTCTGTGCTAAGAATAGCAACAAACATTCCTGGAATTGTCTGGTGCCCCCAGGCCAGGAGCACTGTGTGGGCTGTGGTAGCTTACAGGGTCACTGTTAAATGGGACCACAGTTTAGTGGGCACAGGAGTGGCATGAACAGCCACATGCCTCTTGCACATCCCCCAGTCCCCTCTGTCCTGTGCTTGAGGCATCCAGGCATGCTCAGGCTCTGAAACTCAGGGTCTGCAGGCTTCACCCCCAAGTTTGTGGCTTCTGGATATGTGTGTGCTGCTTCTGCTTTTGCAGCCTGTAAAAGAAGATGTCTTTGATGCTTCTGCTGTTTCCCCAGCCTCGGGGGGGGAGTGGACAGCTGCCTCCTTTGGGCTGGAGCCATCAGAAGCACAGCTGGCCACGTCAGATTAATCCTATCCCAGTGGAAAAGAGAGGTGCCACTTCTGGAGACTTGCAGTGTCTGACCCAGGTCAGGTACAGGCAGCATGGGAGCAGCAGGTCGCTTGGAGTGGGGTGGGGGGTTTAAGGCCCTTGGAAAAAATGGAGTTGTCTTTCCTAGTAAAAAAAATGGCAAAAAGCAGCTCCTGATAGTGAGGAGTTTTTTAACTGGATGATGCTGAGTTCAGGGTGGTTTGAGGACCAGTGTGAGAGCAAGAGGGCTGCATGAGAAGACATTCTGCTGGAGGACAGTGCAGGAGGACATACTAGAGTGGCACACTCTGTATCACTTCCTACATTGCCTGGCTTATGTCACGCTCAGGGAGTCCTTAGGGCATGCTTGACCAAGTGCTACCCAGCATGGGCCGAGAGCATGATGGGTGAAATTCAACAGTAGAGGCAAACATGCTCCAGGGTCTGGACACATGCCCTCATCTCATTTAGGTTCCTTGGGCAGAGGAATGCCCAGAGAAGCAATGTCTCATTTTCCAAGAGATGCTGCTCTCCCACCCACTGATCTCAGGTTCAACCAGACACTTTAAGTAACCACTCCAATATTTTTGTAGACCTTCTCTCAAACATGTGGCCCACCATAGTTTGGGAACTCTGGCAGAAGAAGTAACTTATTCTGCATCATTTGGCTGCTCACATGGGTAAGGTGAGGTACCAGAAAATGGCAAGGTGGGACCTGTGTTCATCATGCAGCCCCCTCAGGGCAGGGATCTGTCTTTTCTTCATTTGTCTGCAAAGCACATAGCTGTGGCCTTGTGTAAATAATGGATAACATGCACAGTCAGATTTTCTACACGTCCCTTCCCACACAGATGGCTTCAATGGGAAAATGTCATTGTTGGTCATTAAAAGGCAACAAACTCTTCAACTACCAAAATAAATAAGTGGTATATTGTTGGCTTTTACAGGCAATAGGATGCTACACGAGGGGATTTTCCCCCCCATGTATGCACCTTCAGCAAATTAATTTGATAAGACCCAGTTCCAGACATCACCTTATTTCAAGTTCAGTTACCTAGGAAACTGCAGTGCACTGCTGGGACGAGCTGCCCGCTCCTGCTTCTGCTGGAGCTATTACACCCATCAGCTCTTCCTTCAGGAAGAGTAGAGTGCTGCTGATGCCAGCTTCCAGGCTTTTTATGCAGATCTGGGATGTGCATGCGTGCAGAGGGAGGCACACCAGCGCCCGTGGGAAGGAGACACGCGCACTCCCCACGCCTGCGTCTGCGTGCTGCAGGTTGTTCATTTAGCTGAGAGGAGACACGTGGATGTGGTGGCTACCTAGAGCATGGGAGAGTGGAGATGCACACACCAGCTGTGTGCACGTGGGAGCTGGCTCTGGCTGCGTGTGTGAGCACACAGTCCTGCCCAGAATGGCTGCTCACACACGTGGGTGCTGCTGCTTGTGAAACGGCCAGAGGCATCGGGGCTTCCACCAAATGGTAATTGAATCTGAGGATCTGAGGTGACGTGCTCTGGGTTTTATTTTCTTTTTCTGAGGAAACTCATTTGTTGAAGATGAGTTCACATTCTTTGGGACAGCAAAGCCTTTGTACTCTCTACTCTGCAGTTTCTGAGAAATGAGGAGCCCTTGAAGAGCAGCTCTAGCACACTGCAGCAGTGCTTGCCAAACAGCTGGGTGGCAAAGAACCCAAGCATCAGTTACTTTTTGAAACACTTGATTTTTAACAGATTACTGCAACGTGCCCATAGTGGCAGCTTGTCTCTCAGGTGTGAAATACTCAGCTGCACACGACCTCAGGACACGGGAGGCTCAGGTGCTGGGCTGAAGGTGGAAAGGTGTAAGCAAACAGCTGGAGTGGGGAATCCCATTTCCTTCCTTGCACCAGGGCCCAGGAGTCACACCTCACCATGAGGATGCAAACACATGGGTAATCAACTCATTTACTCTTGTTCAGCACAGGTAAGCTGACTGGAGCTAGCTCCTATTCAGTAGACTGGGCATTCAGTGATGCCCAGTGAGAAACACCCCATTCCCCAGCAAATTTCTAGAGAAAGAGAATGGTTTTAATGTTTTCTTTTACAGGAATGTAGAACCCAATATGCACCTCACAGATGGGAAAATAAAATCTGCTCTGCATATGTCTCTGATTAGTTTGTTCTGTGCCATAACTCATGTAGCCATCTGCAGGTGTCAGCAGCCCTTTACACTGTCTTCCACCAACTACAAATATTGTGGCTGCTATGGTAGAAAGTAAAAATACCTTGAGGAAGTGTAAATTATCAGAGGTGCCATGGTAAGAGATCAGTTGTCTGTCTGAGGAGCCAGCTATCCTGATGGATGTTGAGGCACTGCACACACCTTGCATTGTTTGCAGGAGAAAATCACCATTTTCCCTTTTGCAATCCTCTATGGGAACTCGGTGAGTAACAGGGATAACAAACTCACAAGAACAGGAGGTGCAGTCCTTCTGTCCCTCCCCCCATCTCCATAACCTGCATCTCTGGAGTAGCAGAACAACTACTGTGTGGGCTAGAGCAGTGACCTACAAACATCCACCTGCAGGGAGCAGGGCCGTGTCTGTCCTTTCCTCCAAGCCTCTACCTCACCTCCTGACCTGTCTGTCCAGAGATTCAGCTCACCATCAAAGATGTCAGTGTAGCAAAGCATCAAAACTGTTGAATCATGCTACCTCTGTTGCTAGACAAAATATTACCAGTGAGGTCCAACTGTCCAGAAGGAAGAACACAAACATGAGTCATGCCTTGTGGAATACTTACATCTGATACATACATATGAGCACGTTTTCTGATCCATGGCACCATTTCTCACCAGCTGGCTACAAAACACCTGGTTTCCATCAGTAACTATCCTGATAGGCATTTGTCTGGTGCATGCTTGCCATTTCAAAACTATTAGGGTTTGCAAGAAGCTTGTTGACCTATTTAATTTGTGTGTATCTAGATAGACAGGTAGATGTGCAGTTAAGTAGATAGTTGAAAGTCCAGCTCAGTGACAGAGAAACCTTTATTTTCATCAGCCTGTCAACACTGTCATTGCTGACATTTACTTGGCATTACCCAGTCTCATATACAGTCCTGTAGCTCACAGAATCATGTCATAGAGTCATAGAATGGCTTGGGTTGGAAGGGACATTAAGGTCATCCAGTTCCAAACCCCCTGCCATGGGCAGGGACACCTTCCACTAGACCAGGTTGCTCAAAGCCTCATCTAACCTGACCTTGAGCACTTCCAGGGATGAGGCATCCATAGCTTTCCTGGGCAACTTGTGCCAGTGCCTCGTGACTCTCTTTAATGTTTGCACATAATTATTGTAACAAACTTGGCCCATGTCTCTAACTCCCACTACATACATTTATGTGTGTACACATACACAAACCCATACAAAGACCTGGATATATATATATATCCATGCACATAAACTCAGAAGAACCTCTGTGTGTGTTTCAAACACACAAACAACTAATGTGCAAAGGATAGGCACAGATTTTCTATCATCCACTATCTCCAGGGCATTTTTAACAACACTGAATGAAACCAAGGGAGTGAGCAAGATCCTATCCAGACCAAAATCTCTGCAATGCATCTTTCACTTCCTGGGGCAATGATTCTTTCAGCTGGGGAACTACTTTTATGAATAGGTGTTCAGAGAAGGGATTTGGCTGTAGCAATTCTGTCTATGCCTGGGACTCTTCCCTGCAAACTTGTGTGTGTGTGTCAGACATTTCAGCTGAGTTTATGTGTTGTTCTGCACAACAGCATCTCCAGAAAGGTTTGCTTTCCTGGCTGCTCATAAGTCACTGATCTTTGATCGCTGTGTACCTGTATCCTGGAGGATATTATGTTTGTTTGTATGTATTTCTCATTTGAAATACCATAAATGATAGATAGAGAAGCTTTGGCAACCACCATTTTTGTGATAATTGTCAGAGCTGTAAAAGCTTCTGGGGCCTCGCAGAGATAGTGGCAGCAGATGCATCTGTGCCTGTGTTAACCTGTTTTCCAAACATCCCCAAAGCTTGACTGCCTTTTTTGACAACATTACAAAAGCAGTGTAGAAAAGGAAAGAAGCAGAGTTAGAGAGAATAAAGCATTTACTTACTTAGAGAACTGACTCAAGATATGGATGGTGCTAAAAAGACAGAAGGCTGACCAAAGGGCTGTAACATCTAGGAACACTTTTTTACTCCAGATGATATTTTTCATATCCTGTGGCATCTATTTCATCCTGCACATCTCCTTTGTCAGGAAACCTATGCAGGTAGCAGGAAAAGGCCCAAAAATGCAGCAGCCCTCTCACCCCAGACCCACTAACTTTATTCAGAATAACCAAGACTGTAAAGCAGAGATTTCACCCCTTCCCCTCAGCTAGAGTCAGAGTTGGCTCCTTGAGCTACTGGATGTCTCTGTGAACCTACAGACAATGGCTCAGCCCCACCACAAGCAGAGTCTCAGGCTTCATCCTTGGACTGGAACTGCTGGTGTTACCTTTGAAATTGGTCCTGCCACCTCAAGGCTACCTGACTCTTTCCATGCTAAACGTCTGTTTTAATTTCTTTATAGCTTAGCCTGAGCATGATACTTTTTTTTGGAAGATGATCATATGATGGGCTTAGGTCCAGACCTAGTTTCCCCATTGTAAGAACAATGCACTTCAACTGGAGGAGGAGAAGGGCAGGGACACAGAGGAAGATGACTGGCTGTCTCCTGAGAGAAGGCTGAATTTGTCTTGTTTAGCTTAGGAACAAAAAAAGCTGACAAAAGGCAGAATTGTAATCTGAAAATGTCCCAGAGAGGAAAAATGGTTGCCTTAAAAAGTCAGTTTAGCATGAGAGCAAATGGTTTTAAAATGTCTGGGAGTCAGTCTAGAGTGGAAATGAGAAGCTCCTTCTGCTATCAGGGTGATGGGGTCCTCACAGAGGCCTCCACAGGATGCTGTGAACCCAAAATAACCCAATTATTGGGCAGTCTGAGCAATTGGTGAGTCTTTGAGGTGCAGTCTGAACAATTGATCAGAGGGACCCTACAAAGCCATTGCCTGCCAGTGCAGGACCCTGGATTTCACCATCTAGGGCATCCCTTCCAGGACTGCATTTCTAAGATGGGAACAGCTATTTGACCACAGTTATGGGAATACTGAAATTGCAGATAGGATGTTCATGATCACTAAATTCACAAGCAAGACTTTACTGCCTCTACCACTTTTCCCTTGCAGTGCTGTGGAAATAAGTGTATCATTGCCTTATCTCTGCTCAAGTATTAAAATCAGAATGTGTTAGAAACATCCAGGAGAAAATTAAATAAGATTCCATTTGGTGTTTTGTAACATGTGCTGAACAGTTCATTTTCCACCAAAGAAATGCTGAATAATGGTGTATTTGGACAACACTTTTTTTTGAAAATATGGCATGCCATTGCATAAATGAAGCATATTTTTTAACATAAAGATACAGTTTCTACGTTTCCCTCAACTTTTCAAACTTTTGAATGCTTGGATAGTCGATCTTATCATTCTTTTTATTTAGAGAGGTATTGGACTGTAATGCTGAGGTGGCTGCAAGAATCGTCAATTGAAACAGATTTTCATGAGTGATGCTGTGTCATTAAGATAATAGGAAGCTTGTATAGTGGTAGCTAATAAAAGCTGACAATAAAAACAAAGTTTGTTTTCAAGTCAAATTATAATTGAGCTGTTTTGAGCTGTGTTTTATTAAATCCACTTGCAAGAGTAGGATCAGTAAAAGAATTCCCTGCCTTGTGGGGAACGTCTTCTAGAGAATGTCTTCTCTAAAAGAAGCCAGAAAATTTCAGCACTGATAACTTTCTTATTCCTAAAACCAATTATTTTCAAACATGTCATCTACACCAGCTCTCAGTGAGGATTAACTACATGACAGGCTTGAACTTTTAGAATCAAGTGAGTTTTAAATTATCAAAGAGCAGGGGGAAAAGGTGAGACTAATTTTTACTGTACAGAAACATGCAAAGTTTTTCGGTGCATCATCATTCATAGTCTTCTTGCCATAATTATAATGAAAATTATTCCCTTTCTCTTCTTTTTTTGACTCCCTAACAAGAAACACTTTGTGATTGGATGATGTAGACCAATTTTTAATGAATCATTTATCATATGAATAGCTTATTGCAAATGAAACTCCCCCATCTTGCCCAGGAGTACTTTTTTGTTAATTGCTTTGCAAGCATTAAAGAATATTTCTAGTTCAAACTGCCTGGACCAACACTATTGAATGCCACATTTGTGTTGTCTGACTGCATGGGATCAGCACCAACAGCTGGGAGTCTTTTCTGGCTCTTCGTGACAGTCAATTCAAAATGTGATTTCAGCAAACATTCATGGACATTATGTGAAAGTGTGCTGCACTGTACTCCTCCAGAAGTATATTTCTGTATATTTTCAGAGAATGAATCTCATAATGCTCACACTCCCTAAACCCTCCTAGGTTTAGGCATGCTGCTATTGCACTGCAGAGGGGTTTTTATCCTCAGAGCTGGCACAAATTGAACACTGACACTGGACATTTGGGGGAATATTCCTGTAGTTTTCTAACTACATGGGGGTTTCCAATGAGTGTGAAACGTTTTAGCCCTAAAGCAAATACTTACATATGTGGGAAGCTGGTTGCTATTCAGTATTTGATTTGCTCCAGTGAGTTCTTCCTCAGCAAAATTTCCACTGATGGTGGACAGGACCACGTTATCAGGACATCAGTTTCCCCCCACAGGCCACCAAAATGATAGACCTTCAAAGCTAAGATAATCAAGGAGGTCAATAAATGTCTTCAGCCAAGATAGGCAGGAAAACCATCAGGCTTTCAGTATGGCAGAGTTTCTGTTCATAACTGTTTATCACCTTTTTTTTTTTCATTTGTTTATTTATTTTGGTCTAAACTCCAAGTTGAGACTTCAGTAAACCCCTGGGAAGCCTGTGGTAAGACAGCAGTGCCCAAACAGTAGGTTAGCTGGTGGCCAAGGACAGACCACCCACACTTCTCAGTGGTGTCACATATATCTTCTCCTCTGGTTGGAGGTTTTAATGACGGAGATATTTCCAGGATGAAAAAGAATAACTGGACAGAGAGAATTTAATCCTGAAAAATGAAAGATGAGGACTGAAAAGAAGATGATCACAAGTTTCAGGATTTAAACTTCTTTACTTTGGCAGTGATCTGTAGAAGAGCCTGTGTGTGTCGTGCCTAAGGTTTTTTCCTTGTTCCACAGAGGGGTCCAATCTGGTCACTCTTGGCCAAATAACGTTGGCCAATTAAACAGGCAACACACTGGCCCCAGTGCAGCAGCTGGGGCTGCTTCCCCAGGGCTTGGGGGCTCACACACAGCATCCCATGGCAGCAACTCAGTGCCTATTGCCAGGCATGAGGTGAGCAACGGGAGCTGATCCCATGCATTAATGCACAGCAACTGTGAGATAAATTACATTAGACTAAATGCCACTGAAGGAAATTTGGCTGACGTATGCAAACTCGTTAAGCTGCTTTAATTGCAGCGCTCTGGGAGAAGGTGGTGATTTCAGCAGACTGAAATAGGATGGGGAATCCTCACTGTACGAGATGAGAGCTCCAAACACAGCTACTCAGGCCAAGAGACAACTGGGGAAACCCTGTCCTTCAGGTGGAAAAACAAACTAGGCAGGCTTTCCCTTTCCACAGCACCTCTTCTTAGCCAGGTCAATAAACAGATTGAGGCCTGAGGGACTAGAATGGCACAGGCAAAAGGACTAGGCTGGCACACCTCATCCTCCAGCTTCATTCCTCACAGGAAAAGGCATTTTCAGGTAGGTATGGCTGAAATAGCTTCAGTCAAAAAAGGAGCAGGTGGGAGATGGTTTTTCATTCATTAGGGACAATCATAAAACTTTGGTGTCTTTTTTAAAGAGAATTAGAAACCTCTCACAAAGAGATTTTTCTTTTGCTGAAATCATGCTTAGCTTTTTTGTTTGTTTGGTTTTGTAAATGAGGTAGGGCACTCTGCATTGAGAGTAATACCTTTTTTCATAGGAAAATGTAGAAGGGAAAGTTTCTCTCCCTTGCAAAACTGATTTTTAACTGGGTTCAACCGTAGACATGGATTAGTTATTAAAAATAGTCTGAGAGATTTTGATCCTTCCAACCATCAACCATGCTGCCAGTAAAAGCATTTGAGCTTTATTCTGACTTTTTAACATACCAAGAGCTCTCCTAACCTTGTAGAGATGGCTTGAGTGCTGCAAGTTAAAACTGCTCACCATCCCCTTGGTGGAGAGCCCGGGTTTTCAGGGCTGTAGAAGTGAACTGACAGTTCAGAAAATAAAGCCTTATTTCCCTGATTTCTTTTTAATTTTTAACTGACAAGTGTACTGATGGCCAGTTTAATTTGATTTGACACAGATGGTCATTTCAGTTGGCAATCATCCACCAAAATACATGTCAGCCTTGGCTAATGACCTACCCTCACCGATAATCTTGTGACATCTTTTCCACATTGTAGATGACATGTGCTTGTGAACTTCATGCAATAACCCCTCCGTGTTTTTAAATCCCAGCCTGCCAAATGCCTGCTCCAAAATGTCATTTCTCCCTCACAAGTACCCACCAGCTGCTGAGGGAGCTCCTTGTGAGGCTCCCTCCACCTTAGCCCTACTGCCTGGTGAGAAGGGACATGGGAAATACCATGGGAGGACACATCTGCCCTTGGCTTCCATCTGTCACACCATGCCAGGTCACAGACTGAATGGCAGGAGCCAGTGGCCATCTGAAATGGATGGATGCTGCATTGCAGCACTGCAGATCAGGGAATGAGACCTTTTTGCCCCAATATTTTGTGAGGAATCTAGATAATAATTATTAATGACCCGCAATAATTCTAGATCCTTATTTTCTCTGCATCTATAATAATTAGGAATCTATAATTTTGCCCTCTGAACTGCCTAGTCACGTCAGAGGAGAAACTTTAGCCTTTTGCATGCACCTGATCAAGAGTCCCCTGTAATCCATGGCTGCCCGGCCAAACTCAGGGATATGGAACATGCAGGATGCCACCAGCTACTACAGAAGGAAGTGGTGAACAAGATGTTTACAGGATAAAGTCTTGCATCTCCATGCAACATTTTTTAGCTCCTATTTGAAAGACATTTTCCAGTCCGATCTTTCACTGGAATACTTCTACTCAGTTTACATTTGTTTCTGTCACAGGGCTATTTGCCCAATAAATTAAACAGTCAATAAAGGCAGGGGCCATTAATCTTCTCTGTTGCTAATTACCTTAAAAATGAGGAGGCTGCTGTTCTGTCTCCTTTATTTCATTTGATAGTTGCAGCAGCAGCAGCTGATCTGGCTCATAATCCCAGCAGCCTGCCTTCAACTCGGGACCACTGCGGGGTCATGGAGAGGACAACCACGAAATCCAGGCATGTGCAGAGTAATATTTCTCATGAGAAAACATATCAATATGAAACAATGAGAAGCCTCTGGACTTCCTAACCTGGATGTTGCACGCTTTTACCTTGGCTAAGGCTGTTCTGCCATTGAGAAGGAAGGAACACCCTGTGGGAGCTGCCGCTGTGTGGCTGCTGACGCTCGGCAGCCCTTCCTCTGCGTGAGCTGTGGGGAATCTCCACCGCTGTGCAGCCACCTGAACCTTGCTTCTCTGGGGTCCCAAAGGCCTCTGCAAGGTTTGTTTATTATTAGCCTCATTTATCACTCTCATGACTGATTTTGAATATAAGGAAAGTGGATCCTGTTAAAAAATTCATGTGTTACTATCTAGGACACAGAGTCAAGTGTGGAATAACCCATATTTCATCATCCTACTATTAAATAACAAGTACTAATTTACTTTTCACCTATTAGCTAAGAACAGGCAAACTAAATTTCCACATGGGGCAGAGAGCTAACTGCTGCTGGATTATAAGTGTTCTATGTGGATCCAGGATATTTTATGAAAAAGATGAGTGAGTTGTTTCTCACATCATAAATTTCCTTGTTGTTCTCCTAGGAAATATTTCCAGTTTGTGGTGCCCCCTCTGAACTGTTGACTTCAACAGTGCAGCCCAGAGCAGTTGGATGTAGATGACCTAGAAGTCTTGCCAATATTTCTGTGGTGTGTATGCCTGTGTGGGAGGCAGAAGCATTTGAAAAAAAAAAAGAAGATATAGCATCAAAGAGTATTTAGGGAATGAGGCTGTGGGGTCAGCTGTAAGCAAAGCCCCTGTGGTTAAAGCTGTGCTTGTTGAGATGTCCCATGTGGCAGTACCAAACCCATTTCCACGCTTTGCTATGCATGTCCACCTCCTAGCTGGGCTGAGAAGCTATTTGTTACACAGTGCTGTGATGTAAATCAAGGTAGTGGCATCACCCCTGCAAAGTCTGATCAGCTTAAAGGTCCTGTGCACTCACCTCAGCACACAGGAGGAGGTGGGAATGGACACCAGGATCTGGCAATGTGTGATGCTGTCACACCTGCTTGTCCCCACTGACCCTCTCCCCACCGTGCCCACCATGCCCTGTTTTTCAGTGGTCACTTCCACTGACTTTCTGGAATACAAGAGTGAACAGTGGCAGAGCTTTTCATCCCCCTGTGCACTCAGGGTTTTTTAAAGAAGAATCATTACAAAAACAAAGGTCATTTAAGAACACACACATACACAGAAAATTCCATTTTAGGTTTAAAAAGTGCAGTGGAGTTTGACCTTTACTGTGTCTTCTGCCATGCCTCCTCTCTAGAGCTTTATATGGTGTTCGTGGTCATGCTGCTTTATTATTCCCACAGCTCTGTTTCTTCCTTCTAAGCATTAAAAAAAGCAAAGCTAAGAACCACAAATTTTAGTTAAAACAGGTTGACCTACCCTTTGAAAACAGCAAGTGCATTCCTAGGTAATTCACAAACAGGAAAACGAGACAAGGTCAATGATCAACTCATTTATTGTGGCTTGACCCATCTCACTGAGCCTACAGTTTGCTCCTGAGCCCTCAGGGCCACACTCCTTTCATATATCAGTGTTTGGGATCTGCACACTGAGCACAGATCAAGGTCCTTTCCTTACAGGACCTTCCAGACTCACCTTGCAGACTGGCAGGCTGGTTTTCAGTGGGTCACTGAATGACTTAGGACACCAGGTCTCACTCTGAGCACAAGGAGTAGAACTCTCCATTCAAGTTTTCAGGCCACATCAGCAGTATAGAGATATCCAGAAGAGAAATGTGCTGCAGCACGAGAAGCCCCCAGCCACAACAGCAGAGGAACATATGGACATCAGCTGTACAGGAGCTGGGATTTTGCTGTGGAGGGTCCCTACATGGGTCAGAAAATAGTCCAGATGTGAATCAGCTCTCAGAAACCAGTTCAACTATAAAAAGGGACACTCTTAGCTCAAAGAAAGCAAGAGAGGCAAATAATTAATCTTAACTACCATAAGGTTCCCTATTACCATTTGCAAGCAAAACAAAGCACAAGGAGAATAACCACTGCTAAATGCTGATAATTTTGCTCTGTTCACCCAGCTCTGGTGCACTGAAGGGCAGGAGACCTTCCCCAGCCCACATTACCCAGGGTTTTTGTCCCTCTGCACAAAGAATCTCACCTCTACAACACTGCAGCCCCTGCAGGAATACCACAGGCTTCTCTGGCCTGTCTCCATGGGGCAAAAATGAGAAACAAACACCAGGCAATGCTGCCCCATGGCTATAAAGGTACAGGGATAAACAGTGTGGCTTATTTAGGGGAAAAGGGCCATAGAAGCCTGGCCCTTGTAGATCTCAGGGAGCCAAGTCACATGCATAGACACTTGATAAGGAGTTGCTTATTTTCTCTTCCCAGAAATGCCATTTTCCTCTGGGTGCTTGTCAGTTACTGGGCATATGAAAGATTTGACCCAAGACAATTTACTTCTCATACATGAGTGAATATCTAACTGCCCATCCTCAGTCTGACTGATGAGAGCCCAGGTAACTTGGCAATCTTCCTCCTCCTACGTCTGAGGTATGGCTGCTATCCATGAGTGCTCCTGCCACAGATATGGATGCCACTAAAACAGATAGCCCTCTGCAGTGAGAAACATATGTAGGCAACAATCCATATGAGAATGAAGTGGTATTTCCCCCAATTTATTCTGCAAGAACAATGTAAACAGGGTATCCCATCAAAATACTGGCTTGGTTTCCTTTGGCTTCTTTCCTTTGATTTTACTGATCAAGTGAAGAAAACAACCCCATTTCTCTTTCCCAGATCTCCAAGGCAAAATTCTTTTCACATCCCCTTCCTGAAATGACTGGATAGAAGATCCTCCCTTGGGTCACTCAGCATATTCCTTACACTGCTCTCACTCCTCTAAGATAATGAATCATGTATCCCAGGACTTGTCCACACTTGTGAGTTATCAGTCATTAAGGTAAGGTGCAAATATAAAGTGCCATTGCTGTTTCCTAAGAGCAGCTGAAAGGTTGAGCTAAGCAGGAGCAATGCACTGATTTCTCAAGAACAGCTTCCTCACAGGGTGTTAATCAGGAAGGGATGAAACAACTCAGCCCAGAGGTGTGACGTAGGTGAATCAGCCACCCTTGCTCAAACCTCTCCCAGGGGGTTCTGGCTGCCCTTGCCAACAGTAGGAGTGTTTCAGGAAGAGCTGCTGAAGATCCTGTGGGTGATTTCACTTAATGCTGAGCATGTTTGAGTCTGTACCGTGGTTTGCAATAGGGAAGCAGCATTACACCATTCACACTGGTTGGGTTAGCTGCTTATGTTAAGAATACTGATGTGTACTGATGTGTTGGTGTGTTCACCTGTTGAGCAGCCAAGCAAATGAAAAGACATTTGACAAAATGTTCCAGCTGCAAATGAAAGCCCAGAGCTAGATGAGACTTTTCCACAGGAGCCTGTGACAGGTCGTGGTATTGCTGCTCAGCCAAGCTGCCAGGCAGCAAAGCTGTGAAGGAACTTTTAGTGGGTTGCAAATGCCCTCTTCTAATCTTTCAGTTTTGCAAATTTTATTGAGTGATGCTGCCCTTATTCTGTATTTGTCCCTTCTCTGTAGAGGTACTTGACAAGTCATCTGGGAAGATCTATCATTGCATAACCTCACACTTGACAGACAAAGCAGTTCACCTCCTTTTGCCCCCTTCACGCAGCCAAGGGCTCCAGGCATTGCTCAGGATTCCTTGAACAATGTACTTCTGCAGAAATAAAAAGCCACAAAGCTCACAATTTGGCTTTCCTCTATATTTTTTATTCTCTTAGCCTAACCCAAAGTGCTTTAAAAGAAATAATTGCTATTATCCTAAGGAAAGTTGTGAGATAATTAGGTCTCTGGTCTCTAATTTATAGGCAGAAGTGGAAACGCACCCTATCCTTGACAGGATTAAAGCACCTATGGGTAATATTCATGTTTTCAGGTCATCTCTGGCCACTTTGCTCCTTTTAAGCCACTGTAGGTACCTGCAGAGAGGACTACAGAGACACCCTGGTCAATGCTCAGGGGAAAGCAGGTGCTTCCTGAAGGCACTGCCAGGCTGGGTTCTGGGAACATGAGGGCTGGTCCCACCCTACCTGTGCCAGCTGGACACAGGTCTGGGATTGCTCCTACCCCACAGCACTGGTGACTCTATTCCCATGGGCTGTGGGGTGGGATCCAGCACAGGAGCTGCTGCCAGGGCTGGCCAAAGGTGAGTGTGTGAGGGCCATTCCCATCCTGCAGCTCACAGGATGCCCCACTGCATCTGTCACCTGGGCTCAGCCTGTCCTGGGGATCTGAGCATGCAAAAGAGGACACAGGTTGGCAGAAGAGTTTGGGCATGTGGAGTGACAAGTGCAGGGAGAATGTAAACTTCTTGAAGTTTATCTGCACCTCTACGTGTGAAACTTACCTGGGGACTTGCACTGTCTGACATTGCTCCACCAGCTGATCGCAGGGGAGAGTCAGGACAGCCTCAGCCCCTCCTGAGGTGCTGTGTCTGAGCTGCCTGGAGACACCAGTGCATCAGCTGTACCTAAGGGAGTCTGGCTGAGCCTGAGAACAAGAACTAGCTTCAGACAACACCAGTGCACACAACCAAGCCTGCCTTTCAGGGAGGACAGGTAAAGGTGATGGGATACAGCACAAAACACAATAAAAATGGTCTATATTCACACTTTTCTACACAACCATTAGTTTTTGTTTTCTTTTAAAAATAACCTTCCTATCAATCCAACCCTGAGGCAGCTAACACATGGAACTCAAAGCTACTGCTAACCCATATCTGCACACCAGCTTAAGAACAAAATATTTCATTATCATCTTGAAATCTCTAATTCAAGATGGGCTTAAACTTGAAGCAGCCACAGTTCCAGCTGTAATGACCCTGGGAACTGAGAGTATCTGGAACTTCTGAAAATCAAGTCCAGGGACACTCAGGATTTCCACCACTGCCACAAAGCCAAGGAAACTTTCTGACAGTTTCATTTGTGTTTGGAGTTTCACTGACCTAGAAAATAACACATGAAATATAGTCTGTCTATTCCTCAGGCAGGCTCCATATTGCCAGGTGCAGTACTCCCAGCTGCAGTCAGTGTATTCTTTTGCTCTAAATTTGTCTTCTATATTTCTCAAAAAATACAAGACTTGAAACTCCACTTTCATGATCATAGAAGATTTTGTTCATAGTATCCTCTTTAACAGGTGCACCCAGAGTCTAAGCCCATTTTAGGAAAACATCAGAGAAAAAAAAAAACGCTAAAATGAGTTGCCAAAGCTGCTGTATGACCTTTGAATACATATTTAAAGCTCTCCCTCAGGTCTCCACAGCCCCCAAGGAGTTCCTTTCTTTGGTGCCAAATGCAGAGTTCATGCAGCCCCAGCTCCTCCAAGCCAGGTGCTGAGTTCACATGCTAAAGACAGGTGCTGTTTGCACAGAAAAGTGGGGCAAATATCTGCATGTCACCAAGCACCTTTCCTCTACACCAGATGTAAATATCCAGGGTAAACCTTTTCCTCTTGACTGTGCTTCCTCCTACACCTTTATTCTCTGAAGCAGCTTCTGTAAGTAACCCAAGTTTCCTTGTCATGGTGTAAAAACACTAAAGCTCCACTGCCTTATAATCTGCTCCTTTTGCTGGGAGTCCATCAGCTCCTCAGGATGTGGCTCCAAGAGACACAAACCCTGTATCAGGGTTTGACATCTGGAGGTCTCATTAATGGTTGGTGAGGGGAATATGGTTTGTAAAGCTCCTGAGGAAAGGTGTGTTACAAAAAAGCCCTAAAAGAGAAGGGTAGCCATCTGAAGACATGGTGGATCTGACTGAGAGGACTTGGTTAGCAGGTTGTGTGCAGATGTCCAACACATCTTCATGTGCTGAAACTTCTTCTCTCACTCTGATCCCAAAGCAATATATGCTGACTTGCCAGTGCAAGAGAAACTTCATGTATTTGTTAGAAAATCTTTGCCCCAGTAAGACTTTAGAAAACTGGTCAACAATCATTTTCATTAATTCAGTAGTGGTAATGACTGATGACCAAATAATATTGTTTATTTAAGCAAAAGAACATGTTCTGAAAAGATGTTCTGCAAATATTTTAAAAGAACGAGTATTTCCTGATGCTATTCATTTATCATATTGGCTTTCTAGAAAGCTGTGAAAAAGGCTTGAAGAGACCCATAAGAGATCTTGATGTCCCTGTGTGATCCATGTAATTTCTGATAGATTAACATCATCAGGAAATACTTGTTCTCAACAAGGTTTTGTTCAGATATATTTGTTTTAAGGGCTGTAGGTCCTCTTTTAGGCAAGTCACCCTATTGTTAAGGTCGAGTTCTCTGGACACTTGAGCACAAATTACCTTTTAATGTTGTTCTGGGCATTTTTTTCCTAGAGAGGACCTCTGCAGGCCTCTTGGTCTTTGCTCCAAAGAAGCAGCAACATAAAAGTTTATTCAAAAGCCTGTGCAAACAGCAGTTTGTATAACACATATCTGCTGCCACAGCCCCTCATTGCCCACTGGGTGCCCAGCTCAGGACTCACTTTCCTGACATGGTCTGCAGAGCACACACATTTGTACCAAGTGGTGAATTTGGTCACTCAGTCAAAGGGCTTGTTTTGCAGATGAGCTAAGCTAGAAAAACTGGGTGAAATCAGTGCTCACCACCACATGGACACTCAAGCCTGGATGCAGCCTTGGCTGTGTCATAGGACATGAAATCTCGGAGCACCACACCCTGCTAGCAGCAGAGAGAAGCATAGCAGCTGTCTGGAGGCAGCCATTCCCTTTGGGTTAAATTAAGTGCATGTTGGTTTAATTTAAGACAGTTGGGAACAGCTTTCAAGCAAGAATAATAAAAGCCACTCCGAAAGTGAAATAATGATGGCAACAATATTGACATGTGGCAATAATAATAAAGATGTACTGCCCACTGAAGGTTTTCATTTAGTGAAATAGAACCAAAAGAAGTTTCTGTGTGGACTAGAACCCAGAGGCCAATGAGTCTTAGGCATCTTTGAGAAGAGGGAATGCTGTCCTCAAACTCTGCTGGGACAGAGGGGGAATTCTGAAGCCTGGAATATTTTTTTACTTTGCACTTTAAACCAGAGAAAGTTGAGGCAGGTTGACAGACATGAAGCAGACAGATGCTTTATTCACTGTTTTTGTAGTTGATGGCATACACCAAGTTCAAGGTTAGGAGGAAAATTGTAGCCAGACAGGATGCAGTTGGGAGTCCTCAGGTGGCCATCCTCTCCTGGTGGCGTACCAACAACCAGCCCCTAGTAAATTTATTCACTAATTCATTAAAGCCTGCTCAAGCTGCCTTCCAGTGATCTTTGTGTGATGGCAGCACTGGCTCTGGCTGGATTATGCTTGATCAAGTACAAATGTTGCACACTGATTGGCTGATACGCCTCACATGCGTTTGTAATTAGGTATTACTTACATTAAAATTACTACTATGCACTCTTTATATGCAATATTTGTTATAATATGTACTCATCAGTCTAGAAGGCACCGAGTGGAGAGAGTGTGGGAACTTCAGTGCTGAATTATATGAATTAAAACTTGACAGCAACGTGATGAGAATGTAGAGAAGAGCACAGGAGGATAGCTGAGGTACAGGAAGCTTTTTCCCAGGGAACACAGCATAAAAATGCACCCCTGCAAGGCTGTGAGGAAAAGAGGGCTGTGAAGCCAGGTGAAAGGGGCTGCCACAGCAGCCCTGGAGTAATTCTAAGTGAAAGGCTACAGGCAAAAAAGCCCCCTAAAAATTAGAAGACCTTTAGGTGTAGGCTGATACAAACAATTGCTCTGTGCAATATTTGGATAACATGACTCCCTCTAAGTCTCATAAAAATTACATTAAAATAGTCAGTGGGATTTTGAGCATATCTTGCACTCCAGCTACACACAGAGTTCCAAACTATCCCATTCATTTGGCACACAGAAATTGATGGGAAGCTCTGAGCTTTTTATTCCAAGTTTCATTGTGTGTATGATCTACCATAGGCAGGGAAGATTAAAGAGCAAGGGAACGCCTAAATCTAGAAAGAACAAAGCAGAACTCTATAGAAGAATGTAATTGCACCAGGTGCAAAAACACAATTAGTGACATTATAATTACTGAAATTAAATATCAATTTATATGAGTATGCACTATAATACTTTTGACAGCCTCAAACATTGTGTGATAGCAAATAAAAGTGGGATGACAGCTCCCTAATTTGTAAAGAAGTAGAATCACAGAATCATTAAAGCTCACTTAAAGAATTTTATTCCATAAGATACAGGGACAGGAAAGGTTTCAGTGCAAAGAGGATAAGTGATAATAAATGCCCAGTAAAACCATGCATACATCTGCAGCTATTAAGACACACAGCAGCTTTTCTAAAATACAAATGTAGTACACGAAGTAACAAACCCTGCAGCAGCACCATGGAAAACTTTGGTCTGAAGGGGAGAGCGGGAAGAAGATCATTCCCTTTGGGACAGGACACACCTCGCTTTAGATACTGCAGGCATACAGGTTGCATGCTAATTTTGTCTGTGTCTTCCTCTAGTCCACAGAGAAAAACAGGTGTCACCAGAGACAGTCCTTACCACGTAGATATCCATTTAGCATGCCAGGTGGTGAGATGAATCCAGGTCATTTCTCTCCCTTACCCATTTTCATGAGAGAACTTTCCATCTCCCGGAGAACATTTTCTCCATCATGTCTCTCCAAGGTTGGCCCTTTAAGTGTGTGAGAGAGCTCTGCAGCCCCTTCAAAACAGCTTCACTTTCCTCTCCCACCTCTCCTCTTTCCTCCTGGTGTTTAGGTCCTTTTTGCTAGCAGGATGGCTTTTTTTTCACCCCGTTGCTAGGTTGGTAGCCTAGTTTCCCAAGGAAAGGAAGCTTATGAGATCACACTGTCTGTGCAAGTGCCAGTCGGTCCCTCCTAAATAATTTTTTTGAGCCTGTGAACTGAGTTTGATCAAACTTGACAGGGGATAGAAGTCTCAAAGGTTTGAGCTGCCTACAAGTGCTGTGGAAGTAGGCAGGCAGAAGGGGAAAAATGCCGGGAGTGCATCCACTGCAGAAATATAACTGTATTGTTAGACACCAGAGAGTCCACACTGAAGACAGTCATTACCACTGAACTCCATGGGAGATACAATTTCACAGATTCAGCAGCTCACAAGATGACTTGATTAATATGAGCATGAGCAAAATGTTCTTCTCCCCTTCTTCTAGAGTGCAAGGCTTCCAGTTGCAGAGCAGCAGGGGAGAGCTCAGAAATGACAGGCTGGTGGAGTGAATTTAGAGCTAATTGCTGCTCCTTCTCATGCCAGCACTTGTGTGGAACTCGACTTCCCTGTGACTCCGGTGCCCCCATTTGCATGATCTGGTTCACAAAAAGGATGAGATCGGAAACTTCAGAGCACGGACTTCAGTGAGCGGAGCAAGTCCCGAATTGCCGTGAGCCGGCACAGCTCCGCGGGGGAGGCTGAAGCTGCCTCCTGATGGGCCCTCGTTCCTAAGGGCAGCTCCCTGATGAAGCATCCAGCCCGCCTGCATGTGTGCTCCTTGCATTTGTCTGCGGTGCAGTTGCTGACAGCGATTTGTTTACCGCCAGTGCGAGCTGCAACAGAAGCTGAGGACCAGCAAAAGCTGCGTGGGCTGGCTCTGCTTTGGTCCTGCTGTGGCTTTTCCTAGAAGTCAGCCACCCCAGGACTGCCTGACCACTGAGCCTGAACAAAACCTTCACAGTTCCTTGTTAGCACTTGCTAGGGAGAAAAACAAGGTATTTGCACAGGTGGGGTTCAAAAAGAAGTGGAAATCACTCATCTTACAGAAAAAAAAAAAAAAAAGAAAAACAACAAACTAACCACCACTGACACTAAAATGAAGACTGGGGAGTTGTGCAACTTTTTGTGTTCTGTGAAAAACTGATGTTTTCTTCTTCTCCTAAGCCTTCTAAGTATTGATGTGTCAGATATCTGATGGAGGTGGAGAGAGTGCAAATCACCAGCACCTAAAGAAAATGGAGGGAAGGTAATTAAATGAGCATTTGATGCACAGGAAAATGGGGCTGGTGAGCAGTGAGTGACACAGCTGAAAATGAACTGGGATCTCTGAAAGAAGGACAGGAATTGCAACCTGCCCTCGACAGCCTGGCCAAGGGCACGGGCTGAAATTCACAGCCTGAAATGCAGCGCAGCACCTGCATGAGGCTGGGCAGCTACCACCTTCTTTAAGATGAGGCTTCTTCGGAGAGGGACATGAAACACAACTCTCCTGCACCCAGGGATGAATGTTTTCTGTTATATAACAGATCTGTGAAGCAACAGGAGAGCATCCTTTACCTATCATTTGTTGCTGTCATTTCAATCCGGGTGTTTTTCTTCTGGTGAAAGCTGAAAAGATAAAATAAGATTTTTCTAATTAATAAAGCCTATCTCCTCATGTGGCATTTTTCACAAATCTCAAAGGTCTCAAAGTGCTACTCCCATTTAATGGACACTAGGAGTAAGGGTGAAGGAGATCAAGTGAAATATCTTGGCAACAGAACAAAACCAAGTCCTGCATCATGGGTCTAGTAAAAGGGACAAGGGCACCTATTAAGCCTCAATAAAAAGCAAAGCTTAGGACAATTTTCTGACATATTGGATCCTTCAATGAGGCGTTGCGAAACTAATGTGACCAATGTTCCATGCTAACAAAATATGTTCTGGATTTTTCATCTGACAACATAATTTAAGGATTTCTTGGAATATGGGAAACAAAATGAGGCAGTGGCTTTACAGGAATCATTCCTTTGCAAAAGGCAGCTTGTGCCAGAGGACTGGAAAATTAAAAGTGCCCCAGGGGAGCACAGGAATGGATAAGACCTCCTACACTACCCAGTCAAAATGAAACACATTAAAAGAAGCATAAATACCAAACTGACAATTTACTGCAAAACTTCTTGTACTCAAGGTGCTACTATTGTCAGAAGTACTACTATTAGCAGTTCTGACAAAGAGAGACTAGACTAGACACGTGGTTTGATTCTTGAAGGGGTGCATTTGGCAGAATTAGACTATGTACATAGCTGTATCTGAAAGAAGCTTACTGACAGTGTCTGCAGCAAAATAGGTTTAAGGTGGGATAAATCTGATTAAAATTACTCCTATCAGTATCAGTGATTTTCTTTGTTATGGTTACTAATGGTTTTTTGGTTGGTGACTTGGTTTTTTACTTTAGTTGACTAAGGTTTTGAGGGTTTTGTTTGCTGCCTTGGGAAGCAAGAGTTGGAATATCCAGTTTCCAAAGTGTTAAAGAAATTGGTGGTACTAAAGTGGTATTGAAGGATGTACTGCCCATCCACTCTTGAGGCTGCTTCCTGGCAAAAAAAAAAAAAAA